>MUZC01003109.1:544655-557101 GCA_002072015.1 Radix auricularia
ATAGCTGCCATCAAGGCTGATGTGATGTGCATGTTTCCAGTCCTGTATCAGTTCTATAATAGCTGCCATCAAGGATGATGTGATGTGCATGTTTCCAGTCCGGTATCAGTTCTATGATAGCTGTCATGATGGCTGATGTGATGTGCATGTTTCCAGTCCGGCATCAGTTCTATGATAGCTGCCATCAAGGCTGATGTGATGTGCATGTTTCCTATTATAAGATAATTGAGCAGTGAGCAGATGACACCAGCCAACAACGTTAGAGAACGTTGTCTGATGTATGAAATCAATTTCACTAGACCGATTCTGTTTAGGACCCTGTTCATGCAATCTAATGTCTGTACCATCTTAAGACATATCATATAAATTAATGTATGTACCATCTTAAGACATATCATATAATCTAATGTCTGTAACATCTTAAGACATATCATATAATCTAATGTATGTACCATCTTAAGACATATCAAATAATCTAATGTCTGTACCATCTTAAGACATATCATATTATCTTTCGTTCTGTAAGTTACCGGTATTTAAATATAATCTTATGTTCATATCATCTTATATTAATATAATCGTAAGTTCATGTTATGTTCATATCACATTATGTTCATATTGTCTTATGGTTAATAAGTCTAAAGCTCATATAATAATGAGTCCATATCTTTTAACAAATATATACAAAACATAGATTATAGAAACTTCCCGCCGTATCCGAGGGGTGTTGACGTAAAACTGTAAGGTTTAAAAATAAATTAAAGGCACAGCTTCTAACTCAAAGAAAATGGCTATCAATGCTAACAAACGCTTGAGTTTTAAAAAACCAGCTTTAACTAGTTTGTTATACAAGTTATTCAACGCTCACGATTTCAATGCGGATTAAATATCACGGCGGTTGGAATGTGTTGGATTGCGAGGGGGGAGGGTAGAGTCTCTGTCTGGGGGTTGGGGGGTAGTACATGTGATACGTAGGTCTAAAGATTGTAGAATTAAAAGTGGAAGATGGACTTGTAGTTGTCGGGGAGTTTAATGGCGATCCCGATCCTCATGTTTAAATAATAAAATTGAAATCGAAGCCGATGAATGCGTGGGCCGATACGATTCTCAAGTCATCGATACCATCGGTTGTGTCCACGCAGTGAACAAAAGTGGGATAGAGAGGGCTTCAAATGTTGTCTTCGTGACGACTTAGGTAGCCGTACCAGATAAATATCATACTAGATGATCCGCGCATACGCCGCAGAAAGGCTCTTAGAGGGGTGAAGTCTTCGTGAAAGACACAGATGTCAAAATGGGATGATTTTGAGGATACATCTGTGATTGCGGGAAAAGATGGATATTTGGAGAGAGAGCCACATACAACTGTCTGCGTCTGAAGACCAGTTTTTGTAGATAGAGTCATATCATTTTGAAATTTGTCTCTGTGCGTGATTACCGTATATACTCGTTCTATAGCCCGTTTGTTCTTAAGCTGCCCCCCCCTTCTTTGGAAGGGAATAGTATTAAAAGTTTATTACCTGCTCGTTAGCCGACCCAAAATAATAGAACAGCGTAAAAATGGTAAACAATTTTTTTAAAAACTACAAGCTAAATAAGTGATAATGATTGCTTACTTTGTACTACCTGTCTTTGTCTTTGTGCTTTTTGTTCAGCAAGAGTTGCCGGTATATATATATATATATATATATATATATATTTATTTTTTTTTATTTTTTTTTTTTNGGGGGGGGGGAATGACGGAAGCGTGTAAATAAAACTCATTGCTGAAAACAAAATTAGTAAAACAATTAAAAGGTTCACAAAAATAAATAAAACTGAGTCAATAAGCTTTTTTTTATATTATGTTGTAGATTCTGGTAGAGCAGTCAAATCTTGTAGAATGTAGACAAGGACATTGATGATCTACAATCACAACACCGATATTCAATATACAAGCAGAAATCACCAATGACAGCTCGTAAGTCGACCCCCCCCCCAATTTCCCCCTAGATTTTGTCCAGAAAAGGTCAGCTTTAGAACGATTTCATACGGTAGTTGTCATCGTAAAGGCTAATCTAAGAGGAGATTGCCGCCGCGTAAAAGTAAAAGGTAAATTTTAGTCTGATGCAGGAATTGGTATAACAGTGAACTAAGCTTTTTCCCATTAAATACATGCCAAGTGGTGGCCATTTTCTCAAAGAAAGGAGTAAAAAAGCGGGCATAAATTTGCGACAGTGCGCATGTCTCGAGACCAACTATGGGTGGGGAAGGAAAATAGTGTTTGGGTGTAACTTGCTCTGGCTTATTCTATATATAGACTGCGCCTTGCTTGCTCTGGCGTATTATTTCCGCAGTGCTCAGCAAATCTATACTAATAAAAGACAAAGCCCTGACTGATACACTCACTGACTCACTCATCATTAATTCTCCAACTCCCCATGAAACTTTGGGAAGTTGTTGGGTGCCTTCTCAAGACGAATATTGGCGGAAAATAATTATAAAAATCTCGCTCATGTGGGGCCGGGGCCCAAAAAAACATTTTTTCCTTATATGTACTCTATAAAAATTAAAAATCAATAATTCTCCTATTTCCTGTGTAGGTATGAAACTTTGGAAAATTTTTGAGTACATGCTCCTGGCGATAATCGGAAAAAAAGAATGTTAAAATTCCATCTGATGGGGGCCAGGGGTCCAAATATAGTATTTCTTATATTAAAAACCAACTAATCAATAATTCTCCAATTTTCCGTTTAGGTAGGAGCATGAAACTTTTGGGAAGTTGTTGGGTACCCTCTCACGAGAAAGAATTTTAAAAATCTCGCTCATGTGGGGCCGGGCCCCATAAACGTTTTTTTTTCCAAATATATATAAAATTGAAAATTACCTGTTCGCCTAATTCCCGTGTAGGTAGAAGCATGAAATTTTAGAACATTTTTAGTACATCGTCCCGATGATAAGTGGCAAAAGAGAATTTCAATATTAAAAACAACGTGTTTCCCAATCATTTATGCGTTGTAAAACATATTTTAAAACTAGTTTTTAGATATGAACATTTTTATGAGCGCTGCTGATAATGACATGTCTTTTTTTAAAAATAATACAACTCAGTTATTTAGGGCATATTAAACAGATGGGGCACCCGGTTTTATTAAAGGCAGATTACACACCACCCGCACCCCTCTTGGTACCCGTACCCAGACCTGTATCTATTGATTCCATATGTCATATTTTTAACGGTAGGCTTTAAAAAATGAGGCTGTCTGAAATGGCACTGTACATAATGAACGATTGTAGAGACTTCATTAAAGACAAATTATTGTCGCATGTGTAAGCCTGACAACCTGACGTCGTCAGAATATAACTGTAGCACTTCTTATCTCCTTCCAAAAAACGTTTTTTGAAAAAGAAAGAAATAAAAAGTCAAATGAGTGTTTAAACGAAAATTCCAACAAAGAATTTCCGTTTTTTTTTAAAAAGGTGAAATCATTCCAGAGTCACAATAAGAATTTGTCAATATGTTGTTCGTCCGTCAATTCAACGAGGACCACTCTAGTTAAAACTTAAAAACCTTACTCATAATAATTAAACAAAGTTTCATTGTTTATTAACCCTCTCTGTTATATTCGTAACACTAATAGAAAATACCGATGTCATGAGGTCTGACTTCAATAAAAAAAAATCTAAGCGGCTTCAAGAAAACAAAACGGAATAAATAAAAAATAGAAGAAAAAAGTTTCCGTGTAATGTTTCAAATTTAAACACATGTTTCGTCTTGTCTACGTCTAGACCTACTCTTGTTCAAGTACTAGTGGTACTAAAACATTATCCAGTGGCAGCTGCCGTGATGCTGCTGATGACCGTCTATAGGCAACTCCAACAAACTTGGCTGACTGCAACTAATTACCTGAAAACATTATCTCTGAAAAAAACTCGTAACAGCTACAATAATGATTATTTTTTTTAAAATCCTGAATCTAATTCTTCTTTAGCTGACGGTCCTGCAGAGTGGACGCTAGACGAAGGTACCTTGGGGTACCTTGCTAAAAATGGCGTGAAACAAAATATTGATGGCAACTTTTCTTTTTTCAAGGCGTCAGTACTCAGATAAAACCAGATATCTATCACAGTCACTTTTTAGCCGAACAATAAGCAATGGAGAAACACAACCTCGATCTTGGTTCATATTTTCAAAGAGCAAGGGTTTTGTCATGTGAGAAAAATGAGTGGTTGAGAGGAGGTCACGTGACGAAGATAAAGGATAGACCAGAATGCATTGGATAGTAGTTGGTAGTAGAAGAAGGCACGAGAGAGAGAAACTGATGGTTGTGTTGAGTTCTCTCAGACAATCTTCATCTTGTCAAATTGTACATAAGTTGCTGCATTAAACTTATTTTGTGATTACTGACGATTCCAATTTTATTACAGTGAAGTAAATATTGTTGTTAAATAACGCCCACAAGAAAACGGGAGAAACAAACACCATTACAGGGGCCTGGTTTTGCGTCCTTTGTAACATGCTTGAGAAATCGGGGTCACTAGCTAATGAAGGGTTTAACGACTGGAAAAACGCAGTTCAAAGAATGAAGGTACATGAGAATTCGGACAAATACAGGTCAGCACTTGCGACAATATTATCTAGGAAGAATGATAGCGGTCGAGTTAACAAGAGTGTTTTGCTCTTCAAACGGAAGAGGAAGTAAAATAATGACAGGTTTTGAGGCGCATTGTGGTGGTTGTGATGTCACTCTTTGCACACGGATTGCCGTTTATAGGTTCCCATGAGAAATAAGGATTTTAATTTTTTTTTAAATAATGGTAACTATGTTATGACCCTAGAATTTTTGGATGAGTTCGACCCTCTTCTGGACTTAAGATAAACCGCCACGGTAATAGAGAAAGTGTCTGAATATCATATCTTCCGTCAGAAATATAAGATGAAATGATCAATATCATAGCAAAAAAGACAATAAATACAATCCTGACTGAGATAAAACATGCCTAACGTTACTTTATCTTTGTGGACTTACTCCGGACATTTCTCACGTAGATCAACTTTCTTTCATTGTGAGATTTGTCTCTGAAGTGTGATTTGTGATGTACTGTAGAGCGATTCCCAATTGTAGCCATAAAGGGGAAGACCTTGTGCTAAAGTCATCATAGAGACATGGAATAATGACGACTTGGATATCGCCAAAACCCGGGGGACAGTCTTTATACGACAATGCTAGCAATATGTAAGGTGTATTTTCTAGTCTTCTAGCAAGAATAAAACAAGTGAACCCTCTGCTAGATTTCGTTCCCTGATCGGCTCACTCACAGAATCTTGTTGGGTCATTTTCAGCCGAGTCTTCTCAAGCTGCTTTATCTTTCTTCGGTATTTTGAAGTCATTGTATAACTTTTTTCTGCATCAACACACAGATGGGACATTTTGCTGTCAAATTTGAAGTCAAAGTCACAGACGAGAAGAATCTTTCCCAGACAAGATGGTCTGCTCGAGCTGACGCCTGCCGAAGTCTATGTTGCTCCTGGGAGGCGATCATGGCAGCTCTTCAGATAATTGCCAATATTAAAAGAAAATGCGGCTGGGTTGCAAAGTAGGCGGTTGGGTAGCGAAAGCAATAGTGCGCTCGCCTCACAAGCTGAGAGGCGTGGGATCGAGCCCACGAAAAGCCACTATAAAATGTTGAGAAATGACTAATGCTAAGAAAGTCCTCCGCTGACCTGGAGAGGGGTGGGCACCGCCAGTGTCTCTTAAGCCCGAGAATGTTCTGGATACATTAGAATCCCCTACGACCCCCCCCCCCAAAAAAAAAAATAGGTTATAGGACTTTTAAGAAAAATGAAAAACCATCTACGCGCTCTGAGACTGTAAGTCTTCTGAATTAATTAGACTCAATGAAAACCATGCTTTTTGTCAATTTTCTGGGATGACATCTTGGAACGGTTCAACTGAGTCATCAAATCTCTACAGTCTGTTAACATCGATCTGGGTACGATCACTAAACTTTTAGTCTTTGGTAACATACCTCGAACACTCAAGGAACGCCACCACCTTTATCATTATGGTGTCGTAATTAATTGAAAAATTCTGTGAAAATAGCTCTACATATGTCATGCGGAGGAAACGTAAGCGTACAGTCCATATTGAAGAAGTAAAAGGAAATGAGACTGAACGATTTAGAGGTACCATTTTTAACGTCATTACAGATAGACTAATTACACAACAACGGAGACGCGGGTCTGATTATGACGAGCTAAGTAAAAAGTTAGACTTTTTTTTTTTACGAAACTACATCATTTGGAATTTTAAGACTTCCGTCAAGGAGCCAGAAATCTTATAAATTTTTATCCGGAGGATATGAATAGGACTTTGTAAAATGAGTATCTCCATCAGCAAGCTCATTTGTCGTCGAATGATAACGTTATGGAGTTACCGTCACTGAATCTATACAAATACTGATCGCGAAAAGGCTATTTGAAAATGTAGGAATTTCTATCAGAATAATGTTGAGAACACCATCATCAAACAGCTCAGCAGAACGGTCGTTCTCAGCGCTAAAGAGAGTAAAGAATTACTTAAGATCTAACACAGGAGAGATCAGGCGCAATTTTCTCTCTTTTATGCACATAGAGTCAGAAATAATGCAGTCAATTGATGACGTCATTTGTTCTTTAGTACAGGAGAAGTTCGGCGTCGTAAGTTTCTTTAAACTGTATAGAAAAAGTATTATTGAGTGTTTTATTCTGATGTTATTAAAGTCATTAAAGTCAAATCAAAATCATATGTTCTGTGCTTGTGAATTTAATTTGTTAAATTTTCAAAATAGCTTCGAGATGGTTGGGGGCGGGGGGGCCAAATGTCAAAAGTACCTTTGGGCCCTGGATCTCCTAAGACCAGGCCTGCACATTTAGTTTCTCTTTTGTCATGGACTTTTCAGTAATGCTATTTGTTTAAAGCACATGGTAATTTTATTTTTTTTTGCTTCCTCGAAACATATTTTTTAAACATAATAATTTTTTTAAAGTACTGAGATAAGTTTGCATGAGATTTTGTATAACGCCATAATGTTCTCGTTTTGAAAATAAGAAAGGAAAGGAGGAAAGGAATATAGGAAACAGATTTAAAATATGCAAAGAGCGGATTACCCTATATACTCGCTCTATAGCCCGTTCGTTCATAAGCCAACCCCCCCCCCCCGCTCACCTCTTTTGGAAGTAAAAAGTATTTTAAAGTGTGTAATCCGCTTGTAAGACGACCCTTCCCCCCTTAAAAAAAATAGTAAGACATGTTAAACTAAATGATACACATTTTGTTGAAAACTACACGCTCAATCGGTCAATATGATTGTTTACTTTGTACTACCTGTCTTTGTGTTCTTTGTTAGGCAAGAGTTACCGGCATTTTTTTTCTTCTTTGGTAAACAGTGGTGAAGGCGCGCACACTAATTTAAATTCCCTGTTGAAACAAAATTGGAAAAAAAATATTCGCAAATTTTTTTTTAAAAAAATGATTAAATAAGGTAAATGCAGATGTTAACTAACATTTTACAGCCTCTGGTAGGACAGTCGATTCTTCTAGAATGTAGAAAAGGACCTTTATGATCAACAATAACAACACCGATATTCAATGTACATTCAGAAATCATCTATGTCCCGCTCATAAGGAGACCACCTCCCTCCAAACTTTTCCCCTAGATTTTGCCCAAAAGGGTCGGTATTATAACGAGTATATAGGGTATTTCATATTGATCCTAATCTTATGAATGCATTTGTGGACCTGCGGAATTAACGATTTTTTGTGTAGCAGTGGCTTTTCACTACACTGCGATGACCACCAGTATGTAGAATTAATTATTTTTCTTCTTATTTGTTCCACCAAGTCGTCTATCCGCATGACCCATGAATCATGTAAAAAAAAAATAAACATATCGTGACCTCTTCACCCTAATGCCCCATTTTACCGCCATGATTTCGTCCCCTCCTTGTCAAACTTTGGCCAAATCTTTTCAATCTGAAAACATCTCCGATTTTTTTTAAAAATGATTTTATGGACGTGTGCAATCCAATTTGGCCATGACATTATTCTGTTTGAGGTTATACAAAATGTAGGGCCTTACAAGAGGAGCAAGAGAAAAAACGAAATGTTTATATGTTATGAACAGCAACCCTTTTATATCATTTTAAATATAGATACACAGATGTGGCATAAGTTGGCTCGCTATTTTAGAGCTGGTCCAAGGCGAAGTAATCAATAAGTCTCTGTCGTTGTAGATTTCGGTTGATGGTTTGCCATTTCATCTCTGATGTTATTTTCATATCAACGAATGTATGGTTATCGCCATATGAATGGTTTTAATTATTACCCCATTGTAATGAATAGCTATAGTATAACTCTCGTCACACGTAGCTACTGTGACGTTAGCCTGTTGTTCAAGTTCTACGTACACGGCTGATCAGAGTTCATCAAGTTTACCACCACATAAAACAGGAAAAATTGGTGACTCTTGAACTAGGGTTGGCAACCTGGCAACAATAAAGATGCGCCGTTGGGTGCATGTTTTTTTATGTAACGCGTGAAAATATAGCGAATGTTATGCCCGCTGGCCCCGTTTGTGAACTCCTTTGATCTAGAGCAGGAAAACCTTTGCTACTAAAATGTTATTGACTGTTTCAATACCGAAGTATATGTAAAAATAGTTTGATATTCCTTTTCAAAAATAGTGTGTCGTACTTCATAATGAGTCAATTTAAACCCAGAATTGTGATCGTTTGATGAGATTTTCGAGAGTTGTATTTATTGGAGTATAGAGTTAGAAAATCCGGTTCGTCTGATGTTATTTCTTTCGGCTATAGTCTCAATAATGTGACAAACTTGAGTTAATTAGTATCTTTAAATAAATCTCTCTACACTCAGTTCCTTACTATCTCAACAGAACAGTTCGTAAGGGACATTACTGCCACGGGATCCATGTCTCAATACTCGCAGGAAGGATTAAAGTATTTATTCAAACGATGAACATTTATTGGATACTCCATGCCAAATTTGTGCATAATCTAATCAGCTCTCTCACGTCTGCTTGATATGCCCCGCAGAGGCTAACTGTTGACACACCGTACACGACATATTGAAACAGCTCGTGTCTTCATCAACAAAGTTCCATAAGGCTTAAGAAACCAAGAAATATCGATACCTGTATATTCTGATTACAGAAATTAATCTCTGAACGTTGGTTTGCTATGAAAAAGGCTCATTTATTAATTAAATGGATGAAACACATACAAAAAAGTTATGTATGAGTCTGACAAGACGTCACAAACAGGATATTGAGCCTGACAAGACGTCATAAACAGGATATTGAGCCTGACAAGACGTCACAAACAGGGTTCGTATGAGTCTGACATGACGTCAAAAACATGGTATGTATGAGTCGGACATGACGTCATAAACAGGATATGTATGAGTCTGACATGACGTCAATAACAGGGTATTATGAGCTGGCATGACGTCAAAAACATGGTATTATGATTCTGACATGACGTCACAAACAGGGTATGTATGAGCCTGACAAGACTTCATAAAACAACGGCGTGTAGTTATTGTGTTGTAAGACCACGCGTCAGTCTTTGAGTTGCCAAGTTTTTGGCTACATAGTTTGAATTTCTTTGTTTGTGCTTTAAAAGTTTAGGTGCTCCAATTTGAGGACACAATGATTTTTCTGTGTTATCATACGTGCTGTTTATGTAATCCAGGGATGCCCAAAGTCCGGCCCGCGGGCCAAAACCGACCCGCGACGCAATTTTTTCTGGCCCACGACCTCATCTGCAATAATTAATTAACTAACGTATTATTTTTTAGCAACATTAAATATAATAAAAGTCGACAAGTTTTACCGTTTTGATAACGTCAAAGGATGGCAAAAGTCGATAACATTGTATTGTTTACCAATTACTAGACTTCAGTCTTAAACTTAAAGACTGACAAGGGGAACAAATGTATTTGGTTCTATTTGATCTGCTGTCTGTGACGTTAAATAACCAAGTAAACGATATATTTATTTATTGCTGATGGCTATCGCCATGACTCTTGAGCACAGTTGACTAGCAAAACTTGTCTGTAACAAAGTCAGCTTAGTCAGGCTGGCAAAGTTTTTAAACTTCACTGTATCATTCATAAAGAAGTTCTTTGTGCTAAAACCTTTCATGTGATCGTGTCCTTAAGCAAGTGATAAAGGATATGATCTCTATTTGCTCTAAAACCCTGTTTAACAGCCAGTTTTAGCAGTGTCTTCTTGACATTCAAAGAGTATACAAAGATGTTATGTATGACAATGATATAAGATGGTTTAGTCAGGGGACAGCACTTCAGCGCGTCTACACATTAAAAAAGAAATTGGGCAGTACATGGAAGATAAGGAAAAACCATTTCCAGAACTATCTGATGCTTGTCTTGCATAGTTTGCATTATCGGTTGATGTGAAAAGACATATAAACCTTCTTAACACAATTCTCCAAGGGCACAATGCAGTGGTAAGCCAATTATATTCACATATCAAGGACTTTGGGAACAAGCTGCAACTTTTTCAAAGGGAACTTTTTCAAATGCAGTATAATACCACACATTTCCCCTCACTGCAGGAAATCATGACAAGTTTACCAGAAAGAAGCTTCAATTTGCAAATGCATAGGTATGATGCAGTTATCACATCCTTGGCTGGTGAATTTCAAAGACGCTTTCATGACTTAATAACTATTGAAAAGATAAACATGGTTGTTTTTGTTGAATCTTCATATTTCTATTTAGATTTTGATAATACTGCGGCAATCTGCAGCTGAAAATCATTGAGCTGCAAACTGATGCTGAGTGTCGCAGCAGACAATTTCTTCTCTTTGACTTTTAGAGTGAGCTTTATGGTTAAAGAGAGATTAAAAGGAATTCGAACATTTGTTTAAAAAAATGCTTAGCTTGTTTGGCTCGACATACTTGTGTAAGCAGACATTTTCAGTTATGAATTTTAACAAGATCTGTGTGAGGACGAGAATAAGTGACTTTGAACTACGTGATATCATGCTTATCAAAACCATGGCATTGAGCCTGGCCTCACCACTTAATGCATTCAAGATCTCAGTTTTACCATTCACATTAAAATTTTACAATAAAAACCCATCATACTATGCCATTTTTTATATTATTATTTTAACCCGGCCAGCGAATATCTTTGCATAAAGGAATATGGCCCGCCATGCAAAAAGGTTTGGGCATTCCTGATGTAATCCATTATTTTGGTATTGTGCAGGTCAATTTGATTACTCATCGAATAATTTTATTCCCGAGAAGCTTATCGAAAAACTTTTTTTTTAATTCTAGGGAATCGAGGAAAATAAAATAATAAATTGGTCATTGGGGAGAAATTAAAAAATTTTCAAGAGAAACGAATTTTGACAATGACATGGCAAGAGATACATGAGGAGAGAGAGAGAGAGAGAGAGAGAGAGAAAGAGGAGGGGAGAGAAAGAGAGGGAGAGAAAGAGAGAGAGAGTATAGGAATGAATATTGGCCTGTGAAACTTGATTAGTTGCCTTACGTGTTAGTTTGAGTTTGGTGAGTAGTGTGCTGTTGTTGTTTTTTTCTTCTTTTTTTTTCTTTGTTGTTGATTTTTTAGTTTTTCTTTTCTTAATCGTTAGTTCAGTTGTTGTAAACTTTCCTTTAGTAGGTCACTAGATAAACTATTTGTCTTGGTCTAAAATGGCTGCCCTCTCATTGGCGAGGAAACATTAGTAACTCGTAATTTTAACGACCGACACGACCAACAAATACGTGGAGGTTACTTCGTCTTTCTCGTTTTGACTTGCCGACGGATTTCAAGGCAGTCACCACACCATCTTGTGAATATTTGTCAAGCCTTGAAGATTCGTTAATGGATCTCTCAGGAAGGCTTCTGGTGGGCACGCTCCTAGACTTACTGAATAATTTCTTTGGGTTCCACCAAAACGTTGTTTGAAACATTTCCATCTAACTAACCCGGACTGTGATCTCTTCATTCTATTTTATTTAAAATATTTTTGAACAGAGTAAATAAATAAATCGATGTCAAGAAAAATGTTTCTTATCTGTACATTTCAAAATTACCTCACCATATTTTTTACCCCCCCCCCCCTTTCCAAAAAAGAATACCATTTTCTATAAATGAATAAATTTTACTATAAAAATCGACTTCCACATTATTCATCAACAACAACTTCCACTCATTCATCAACACTAACTTCCACTCATTCATCAACACTAACTTCCACTCATTCATCAACACTAACTTCCACTCATTAACTTCCACTCATTCATCAACACTAACTTCCACTCATTCATCAACACTAACTTCCACTCATTCATCAACGCTAACTTCCACTCATTCATCAACACGAACATCCACTCATTCATCAACACGAACTTCCACTCATTCATCAACAC
>MUZC01003109.1:557245-570125 GCA_002072015.1 Radix auricularia
AACTTCCACTCATTCATCAACACTAACTTCCACTCATTCATCAACACTAACTTCCACTCATTCATCAACACTAACTTCCATTCATTCATCAACATTAACTTCCACTCATTCTTCAACAATAACTTCCACTCATTCATCAACAATAACGTCCACTCATTCTTCAACACTAACTTTGATCAAAAGTTACGTACCAACACTCACAATATTTCCATAATTTCATGTCATCTAATTTTAATGGTACAATTGACCTCCTAATTCATCTACTAACTATCTTAAGACCATCTTATTGTAAAACTGCACTACGCCAAAGTAGCATTAATCCAGGCATGGCCGATTCCTGGATTATATTTTAATCTAAAATTTAGAAATGCATGGGAAAAAACTAGGAAAACAGTTAGAATTTCCCTTTTTTGAAAAAAAAAATAGTTCATAAATTATTGTTTGTATACTGGTTCTTGGAACAATTTATTTGGGACATGTTTTGTCGAGTTTAAATCGAAACATTCAAACAAATAAGTCACAGTATATAAAACAAACTGCAAATATAAAAATAAGCATATTAAATTTCTTGCTTTCTAAGGTTTCAACGGAGTCTTGGCGATTCTAAATACCGAGCCAGAAATAGTTGAGGTTATTTTTGAAGAAATAGTTATTAGACCTCACGACAGTAAACAAATGGATAGTGGATTTTTTAAAAGTGACGCTCAGCCCAAACTGCACTGGATGGCAATGGTTGAGAGAAGGTTTATGAAAACACAAATGGCGTTGTGTGCGATGGTGAAAGTAAAAATGAAATGTTTTTACTCTTTTGAAAGTACTATTGCTCTGGGTTTCGTTGGTGAAAGGAAGAATGACAAGTTTTTACCAGCGTTGTTCGTCCGTTGTAGTAGAATCTAAATGATGAACACTCTCATCCCATTAGTAAATGGAAGATGATGAGAGGGAATTGCGCTTTGTTTATTTGTTTAAAGGGAGAAAGATTCGCAAACACACCGACCTTACTCTCTAACCCAAAACCATCTGATCCAGCAGCAAGACTTTTGTCGAGAGGGCTGGGGATCGGGAGGGTGCAGTGGATGACCAGGACGTTCCATGTGTCTCGTCATGCTCTGAACACTCCACAATGCGTTGGGGCCGTTTTTGATGGAAGTCAAGCTATTTGAAAATTTTTAAACTCTTCCCTTCCCCCCCTGTCCCAAACTGTCACATATCTCGGAGCAAACCCCACCCCCACACCCCAAAAGTACTCAACACTTTCGAACAAATTTTTTTTTTCTATTAAGAAAATAATTTTATAATTTAATATAAAACACAATGATGTCACACGAGGCCGGACACCTCCCCCCCCCTGTCAAAAACTGTCACACTTTCTTACACCCCTTCCCCCCATATGTAGCGTTACGTACTTTTTGGACGGCCTCTTTGCTGTGAATCGCCTCGCACACTTTGACTCAGAGAAGAATGAGCGCAGAGGCAGTCTTCAAATGCTGGGTAGAAAAATATCACCTCGTGTATTTTTAAATCCCTTAAACTAGCNAAAAATCGTAACAAAATAAAATAATAACAACAGGACAACCATCAAGTAGCAGTCAGGAGGTAAAAGTGGTAAACAAAATGAGGGGTAGGACTGCAATCAGGCTTATACAAAATAATGGGAAAGACGTAAACAAGGTATGGGTTAGCCTGACCGGACGTATCAAAACAGCGAACGTTTCGGCAAAGAGCCTTTATCAACGAACATACAAGACACAGAAAAAACGAAAATAAAAATGAAGGAACTTAGCTGCGGTGGAATCCGAAGTATCCAAAGAAAAAGTGAAACTGAGAGATGACAGAGCGATTACGTTCAGTCACGTTGATAAAGGCTCTTTGCCGAAACGTTCGCTGTTTTGATACGTCCGGTCAGGCTAACCCATACCTTGTTTACGTCTTTCCCATTATTTTATAAAATTAATGCACGTTTAGTTTATCTCTATGAAACTTATGAAACTCAATGTCGACGTCTGCAATTGAGTTCACCTCCACGTGTTTGCTGGAGTTAAGTCCAGCCATCGGTGACCTCCCCCCACCCCCCCCCTCCGTTTCACAGCAAGGGGAGTTCAGTCACGTTCAGTCTGTAAATGTTTGTCACGCGTCACATGTTATTTTGTATATTATCAATACTTTAATTCTGTCTCATACATAAGGGATTTATAGTCAAAAACTTTGTTTTTACGTGTTGTTTAATTAATATTTAAAGTACCAATGGCGTGGCAGGGGAACATCAAGCTTTTCTTACTGGTAGCCAATGTCTAAACAATTATATTTATAGATTGCTCTTATAACGGGAAAAACCGGTATCGCTGTCCCCGCGGCCCTGAACGAGATGACGTCACAAATCAATTGTATACTACATGGTATGAATAGTTCTACCTCCTTATGTGAGCTTATCAGAGAAAAATAAATGGTCACCAGGTCCAAATCCTTACATGATGTTGTTGTTGTTGTTGTTGTTGTTGTTGTTGTTGTTGTTGTTTTAAATCTTCTAGGCTTTCATTTTAATCTTGGTGGATATATGCGAAAATTTTGGTCGTGGTTCGTCTATCCACAAAATAACCCAAGTAAAATAAGCCAGCCAGCCGGGAACAGACAAAACAACTTTATAATTTATATGTATTTGTGTTCAGTAAATGTAATCTTTATCTAAGTGTTTACAACGTTAATTAAAACTTAAATGAAGAGAAAAACTCTTTACTTTTTTTTTCTAGTTTTTACTATTTTTTTAAAAATAAATTATACTACATTTGATTTTTAACTTTGAATGATCATGACTTAATCCACACAATCGTGTACTGTTTTGAAAGCTTATGCATGTCAGTAGCAGACACAAGTTACTAGACCCAAGTTCAAGGTTTACAAGTGTTTGTAAGTTGAAATGCTGGCTAAAGTTTAGAAGAAAAACAAAAATCGCACATAAAATTTTAATTAAGCGATAGGACACAGAGTTTAGTTTTTTTTTAGAATCAGATTTAAACGCGGCTAAAAACACAAACTTCGATTCGTAACTTCTGAAAAAGCGAGCCATCAGAGATCAATGTAAGGCGTGATGTGCGACAAGGTGCGATTATCTCTAACATCTCCAACGTGCGGTCTACGGACTCGAACACTGACAACAGGTTACACGGCTTCATGTATCACACGTAATTGTGGTCTTTGCACATCTAAAAATACTTTCCGATTCCGACACCCGGGAACTCAGCTAAGGGGCTGTCCAGAAATAAGAAATGCCTTCAAACGCCATGCGGGAGGGGGGAAGGGAGGGGACGATGTGTGACGAGGGGTGTTTAAGAAATGTGACGTCCCGTCAAAAAACACTCAACTTTAAATGCTAGCTCCACTTAAATATTTGATTGCTGCCAAACTATCAATTTAATTCATGACGTTTTCAATGGCTTCACATGCGTTCTGTTATTAGAGTATAGACTACACTAAATATATATTTAAATGACAAACAGTAGTTTGCAACATGCTAATTTTCAATCGGCTTTTCGTGGGTGTGTCCAAGTTTGTGACGTCAAAATGGCTGGGGCTGTCTACGTTTTTGTGACGAAATGTGATAAGGAAGGGGGGGCGGGTAAAATGCCACTAATGCATTTTTTTTAGTTGTATATGATGATTCCACTGTCAAGACAGACATGGAGACTGATAAAGTGCAAGCGTCTTATTGAAATTTTACAGCTCTAAACCTAAGAGATTCTAAAAATGAAGTGCCCAGGAATTGGTGGGTGGACAGCTGCTTGACAATGAGAGCTGTTAAAAGCAGCGTAAATGTTTGTCTGAGTCTGTAATCTTGGCAGATGTAAGGCAAATATCATCTTTTGTGTTGAAGCTTTTCATTCCGCTTCAAAATATTTGAAACTGCTGTAAACCTTGATAAACATATCTGTAATTTAAAGCTTCCTTACTTGTTTTTTTTAAAAAAGCAATTCCTTAGGATTTAAAAAAAAATCCATATATATATATATGTGTGTGTGTGTGTGTGTGTGTGTGTGTGTTTTGCGGCTGGTGTGTGTAGTGTGTATGTGTCTTTGTGTTTCTGTGTCTTTGTGTATGTGAATGGATGAGTCATTTCTGTAGTTGGAGGTTTACGTCACTTACAAACCCTCTTTCTTCAACTCCCCTGGATTAATAAGTATTTAGTTACGCTTTAAACAAATAATTAAACTATAATATCATCATTCTCATCGTTTTATCGACTTCAGACGCACAATGGAAAATCTATGGATGAGCGCAGACCAATTTTGAGTCCAGCACTTGTGGTCATTGTCTCTTCTTGTCAAACGTTTTCAGGCGTTCAAATGTCTTGATACCATTCAAAACATAGCGTGGCGAAAATGTTAAATGTGAAACTAAATTTAAATTGCACTAAAGTGTCGATAAATAACTCTGACATAGTTTATAAAAGATTGTGGCTATGACATTTAAAGGAAATGATAGCATGAGTCTAACGAAGATGATTCCTTTTGTTTATTTGCCGCGACACTTTTTCTTCGTGCTCTAAATTCTCCGAAATCCAAGGTAAACGATGAATTTACTTTTTTTTTTATCTACAAACCTTGACCTATTTTAGTTCGTTGAACATAGATAAACGTCAGATATCTATATATATAATTCTCCTCATGGTCCAACCATGCCAGACACAAAGCAAGCTGTGTAACCCCACCGACCAATCAGCTGGCAAGAAAAGTTAGTGCAGAGGATGGGGGGAGGGGCATTGAGACCAACAATGCATTCAATTGAGGTCAATTACTTTGCTCTTTCAGAACAACAGAATAGCATGTATTTCGTAGTTTAGTGGATATTACATCCGTCTAACACGCGGAAAGTCGTAGGTTCAAGCCCCAGCTAAGACATTACTTTTTTAATTTTTAAAAAATATTTGTGTCTGTTTGTGCCCGTTTCAATTTCCCACTTTTTTTTCGAATATGACTTCGAAACACAGCTGGTTATTCGCATTGTTCTGATTTCTTCGTGATTTAGTTTTTGTCTCCCCCCCCCTTAATTTCTTTGTTCTATTTGTGAGAAAGTCTGCGGCGTATGCTTCACCGCGGGCCGCATCTAGCAATAAATATTTTATCAGTGTAGAAAATGACTTTTCTTTTACTTCGGTGCCATTTTTACTTGTTGACATTTTGTTTACCTATTTAAATAATTTTTCAGTTGGTATTTCTTTCTTATTTTATTTTAATTTAAGCATGATGCCAATTTATAAAATGTCGTCACGACATTGCGTTGCTGGTTGTGCTGTAGATCGAAAAAAGGCAGTGGCGTAGCGAAGGGGGGCAGGGGGGCAAATGCACCGGGTGGCACTTGGCTAGGGGCGGCAAATTCATGGAAAATATTACATGAAAGTGGAGCTTTTTATCGCTTAAAGCCAAACATGAAATTACTTTTTAAAAATAAAGGAGCTATTCTTATGTATGTGAATGTTTTATCTGTCAAAACTTTCAACTTCTTATATGCTATGAATTCTTCAGAAAGAAATACTACTGTACTGACAAAAACAGAGGCTTAAGTAGTATGAAAACTCGACACCGAGTTGTGGTAACTTAATTCATTCTTTAAATTTGACAGCTGCTACTGCTGTATAAATAAAACAATTTGTTTCTTATCAATTTCTAACATAAGCTCATCGAATGTTCTGAGTAGCACATTGTTTGGTTGGGGGGGGGGGGGGGGGGNNNGGGGGGGCGGCAAAATCCTTGTTGTCAATTAGCTTCTAAAATCGAAAATCGTTTGAATTCAATTTAATCAAAGAAAACTAAAGCCCATAAAAATATAAATGAAGAAACTACCGTATATTAAATCACGTGAACGCTTCTATTGCCTAAATGTCAAACTTCAAAAATAAATTTAGTCTGCTGATATAAATGCCACTGAATATGACATTAATGTGAGGATAGATATAATTGATTCAAGTTTGATTTCAAAATAAGTAAACTAATGGGGGAAAATCTGTTTGAGTGCTTAAATGATCTATTCTTCCTATTGCAAAGCATCATTTCCTAATTTGTAAGTCTTTTGTTTTGTATCATAAACAAAAATGAAAAAAAAATGCTTATCTAATGGAATTAAAACAAGGCACAAATAAATATAAAAGTAGCCACACATGAATAAGTGCTCAACATTACCAAAGTTGTTGGCAATCCGAAGGAATCAGAAATCAGATTTAAAAAATAGACTATTCATAAAATAATAAAAATACGTTGTTGTAAAAGAAAAGAAAACAAAATGGCAAGAAGTTCTTGTTAGAATGTTTGACATTTTTCAATCTAGGCAAATCTGTTGCTTTTTTTTTTTAGGTCACAGAGAGGAAAATACTATAGCAAAAAATGCAATAGTCTGGAACCAATCATTTTGCTTGAAAAGTACGATCGAGCACTCCCAGCATATCATATGAAAAAGGGTAAAACTTTGTCAACTCAAATTCAAGCTGAGTTCATAGAAATGTTAGGAGACTTTGTGAAAAAATCATCTTTCTTTAACAATATACCAAATATCGTTTAAGGTATCGTCTAGTTTCGTGATATAGTAAAGATTGAAAAAAAATAGTCATTATAGAATCTTTCAAAGATTTCAATGAAGCAAATTTGAATCTGCATACGTATATGAAATGACTTCAAATAAATGATGTTCTTAAAACAATGGACAGCAGAGACCCAACGTGTGTTAATATTTGTTCGTGGCTGGAAAGTATACATGAATTAAATAAAGACGCCAAAACATAAAATCTCAATATCCTATCTTGCTCAAACAGTTCAGATGATGAGACGAACTCTCAAACTATTTAAGTACACTGGAACGTTGTTACGCATTTAGTTTGAAATCTATAGAAGACCGATAGAGGCAGACGAAAAGCTCAACACATGAACAGATGCAGAAACTTTGTTAGTCACAATTTATTTTTGACATTTGGAAACATTTACTTTATGAAGTCAGTGATGCCCGAAATTATTTACAAACGTATAGTACTAACATGCTTTGTAGAGGCTACTCACAGAGAAACTAGTATAATAATTTAAGGATGCTTTGACATTTGCTAAAATTGTATGTGGAAACTTCATCCTTTTAAGCTAACACTCAAACCCAAGAACGAGAAAGCAAATATTTGGTGATCGAAGCGAATATGTGTCTATGTTATGTAAAAGAACAGTTGAAAAGATGAGATTACTGTAGAAGTTAATGTGAGTATTCAGCAATTATATAGAATTTGGAAAACAGATAAGATTTTCGTACATCAGCCAATCTACTGGACTTTAAAATTTAGTTTAAAAATTCGATAACTCAAAATTTCTCACATGACATTGTAAAGCAAGGAATATTGTACTTGAAAGGCTTTAAAAAATTACTTAATTCAAGACCAGTTGATGTATTCAAGTGTAGTATTAATTAGCCTTGAAGTTATCCTGCCTAAAGTAATATAATTAAATCGAGCGTTGCTTACAACAGTCTTAAGCAGTGCAAGGTTTTCAGGTAGTTTCTTTAAAATAAAGTTAATAAGAAATTAATTACGACAAGTGATGAATACACCAAAATTTACTAATCTATGGATATTATTTGCTTTAGAGTATGATTTGACTGACAGCTTTGGTATATGAAAGGTTGGGCAATGAGAAAAAACAGAAAACTTCCATTTTTATTCTAGAAATGAAAGCTTTTCTCTTCATTAATCCTTTCTAGCATAAAAATGTTTAGTGTCCTTATTAATACTTCCTAAGAAAAACTATATCTTCTTCATAGCGTTTACATAGTTTGTTTTTTTTTTTTGTTTTTTTGGGGGGGGGGGGCGGCAAATTTAGGTTCTGTCCCGGGCGGCACATACCCACGCTACGCTGCTGAAAAAAGGTGAGACAACAATCAGTGAAGAGAATCAAGTAAGTTATTTAAAAATAAGCCTGGCGGGAAAAAAAAAGACACAACACAACGGACATGGCAAAAACCTTTCGTCAGAGATCAGAATAAAAACAACCAGTAAATCAAAGTTTTTGACTATAAATCCTTTATATACGAGACAGAATTATAAATATTGATTACATTCAAAATAATATGCCCCTGCGCTACGAACATTTAGAGACTGAACGTGACGTAACTCCCAAATTCTGTAAAATGGGGACGGGTGGGGGTGTGGTGAGCAATTGTTGAACTGAACTCCAGCAAATATGTGGTTGTCAACATCTACAGATGGCTACCATACAATTGTATCGAGGTAAACTAAAAGTGCAATGATTTAGTTTCGGTACATTCGATTTAGCTGAAATTGTGATACAATGTATTGTTAGTTGACACGAGTCTATGTGCAAAATTTCAGCTCGATAGCATGACGGAAAGTGGATCATTTTCGCCTTTTGTTTTTTCCGTCCGATGAACCAAGACAGGGAGAGAGAGAGATAGAGAGAGAGAGAGAGAGAGAGAGAGAGAGAGAGAGAGAGAGAGAGAGAGAGAGAGAGAGAGAGAGAGAGAGAAAGAGAGAGAGAGAAAGAAAGAGAGAGAGAGAGGGCCGACATTGAAATTAATGACATGTATTTGAATTGACAGAACTCAAAGTATTAATTATATTTAAAATATATGCGTCACGCGTAAAACATTAACAGACATAAATTGATTGAACTCCGCAATGCTTTAAAACGGGGACGGGTGGGGTGGGGGTGTGTTCACCAATGGTTGACTAAACTAAAAGTCAACACGTGGATGTCAACAACTGCAGACGGCTACCATAAATTTATAAGGAGTGAAACTAAAAGTGTATTAATTTAATTAAGTTTCATTCGATCGATCTTAAAGTTTGATACCATGCATTATTAGGTGAAACAAGTCTATGAGCAAAATTTCAACTCGATAGCATCACGATAATAGGGTCATTTTTGTTACTTTTGTTTTTCCGCCCGACGGACCACGACAGAGAGTTAGAGAGGCGGCGGTGAAGTTAATATAAGGGATTTTTTAAAAGATATTTTTGACTGCTATCAACGGGATGGTGCTCTAGGTGGACCGCAATCAGTTGGAGATTGGGGCTATGTAGTCAACAGCAGGCTATAAGGGGTGCAAGCAAAACACCAACGTAATTTGACATTAACTGGAACATTTTGAAAAGTCATCCACAAATTTGCAGAGTCGACGAAATCCAAATGGAAAACAGACAGAATCCTTGCAAGGTTCAATGTGGGGAAAATAGTGAATTAGAAAGATGTGAATGTAAGTAGGTCACAAGCAGACAGAGGTTAGTAGGCTGTCTCTCAAAGTGTGGCATTAAATAATTGGCCGAAGACTACCAATATTCTGGTGACCTGTAGCGAGACGCCGGTCACAGTCCAACCACGAGCACAAACTAGTTCCTAAAATAAGGGGCTGCAAAACCCGACAGATTGTAGCCTTTAAAATCTGTAAGGTCAATTTGTGGCTTAAATTTTGATTCATCTTTTCGGAATATGTACAGTATCCAGAGCCCCTACCTTTATGTTGAAGAAATGAGATATGGTTTTTGTGACTTTCTCGACCGATTGTAATTTTCAAGCATGTATTTTTAAGGTTTGCTGAGTAAATTTTAGGCTGATATGTGTCCCCTTTGCGAAAAAACCATGCGTGTTTTTCTTTCTTTTTAAAAATATAAATATATATCATGCCGACAGTAACACTTTGATGATGATAGCTGACTTTTCGGTTTTGAAGTACTGCACTTTAAAAAAGCAAATACTTAAAACTTGATACACAAACTTAATTATACATGTACATTTTATTTTATATATAATATATATTTATAATACTTCAGACTAACTACTTTATTTAAGAATGGGACGTTTTTTCTTTAAAATGTATGATTTAAACTAAGCTTATGTCACAACGTCATCGTAAAATCAGTGAACCACCCAACTTGACATAATACTTTCTAATTTGTGTGCAGTTCTCTCAAAAATCTTCAATTCAAAAACAGCACACATCACATCATTAGGAAAACAGATTTACTTGTAAGCAACTGGCTGAAACTGAGATCCGCCTCCAGCACAGAGCTGTAATCTGGAGCTTCTAACATCGTCAGACCAGAGCTGTTTTACACTGGGATAGATAGCTCGAGGGCTGGTCAAAAGAGCGCTTGTTTATTATCTCGCCTTCTTTGTCATCTTCCAACTTGTCTTTAATTTATGTCATTTTTTCACATGGAATTATGAGCGAGATGTCATTAAAATGGCATACGATACATTTTAAAAAAAAACAGTGTGCGTGTGTGTGTGGGGGGGGGGGGTTAGACTACAGAGTGATATCTAATCCTATGGAAATTTTTTCTTTAAAAAGTATCATTTTAAATGTCTAAATTATGTAGTTGGAATCTGATATTTATATAACACAAAGTTTATTCTCTTCATGCAATACTAATTACATTTAGTTCTTTATTGCGTGTTATGAGATGATCGTATGCGTGTGCGTGTGTAAGGAATCTTACCTTTAAAGAAACACACGCTCATATATATATATATTTAGGGCTGTTATCGAGTAATTTAAATTTAATCGTTCACTTTTGAAAAATTACCGAACAATTAATCGATAATTTTGATTGAAGTTAAATATGAGGTGGATGACGTCATTAAACTGAAAATTTCAAAGGAAGTAACCAAAAAACAGGCAATGGATATGTTTTGATTTAAAATATAAGTAGTTCAATATAATGTCCATGAATTTAAAATTTGCTAATGTTAATAAAGTAAAAACAATGTTTACCTTTTTTATATCACTTTCCTTATAAAATAGCTTATTTTAAAGTTTACACTTTAAAAATCTTTGATTTAAATGGAGAAGTTTGTACGTAAAAAAGCAAAATATTATTAATTATTAATTATTTATTAATAAATCGGTAGCCGTATTGACTGTGTGTGTACCTTCATTTTAATCGCTAATTTGTCGATTAAAATAATTTTAATCGATAAAAAATTTACCGATTAATCGAGAAATTAATCGATAATTTCCGCTGCCCTAATATATATATATATATCCGTATGTTTGTGTTTAACCTGCTGTTAACATTCTATGCTATCAAGGTTAATTCATTGCAAATTTCAGGGTATCGCATGGTGAAAATGTAGAGATGTGAATACAACTCATTAAATTACTGTTTACACTTTGGATAACTGCGTAGAAAGTTAAAAACCTTTTCATAAAGTTTTTGTTTTAATTCAACCTGCCGTTAAGAAATCGTCGGGACTTTTTATTTTTTAAATTGTATGCCTAATCTGATATAAGGAAAATGTAAGATATTCGACCAGTTTCACAACTCGGGGATTTAATTCGAGGCGAATGTGTACAATGTAGGGGTCGGGAAATCATTGCTCGCGGGCTAGATGTGGCTCTATTGATTGCTGCATCTGGTTCGCAGACAAATGCTCGATTATTTTTTTAAAAATTCTCCCGACTCCTTTGATCAACATAACTGCATATAAAAACATTATCACATAAAAAAAAACATATGTCATAGGTCAATATCTTTATCAATTAATTTCTATTTTCCAATGGCTCACGTGTCGTAAAACATTCTTGACAGTTGAGAAAACTTTTGTTGGTTGACCAATCACTGTCAATCCGAATAATGATGGGAAGTTACACACCAAATAGAATTCATGAAATATACATAGGCGCGTGAAATAATTAAGGTTAGGGGATCGTAACCTTTAGGAGGGACACTGCTGATAAAAAATGAGAGAATTTAGCAATTTGGGATGTAAGTGACGAATTGACCTCTATGAACAAGTGGTAAAAATACATTGTTCAAGTGGGTAGGAGGGCCCGCCGCCGGAATTGTTTGGGCCCCCGACAACTGGGTTTGTGTGGGCCCCTTTGGCCTCCGCCTCGTGCCTGATGTCTTTTCCCACGTCCCCGCATGCCAAAAACTTTGAGATATGTATACAAAATGACCGAAATGCAGCTTTTATGACAGCGACAGTGATGGCTCCATTTATGAATACCAATACCATACTTGGATAGGACACAAAGTGGAAAATACACCTTTTTTTCTAACAAAAATAGTATGGCTGGTACTGATTTGTGAAAATTTGTTCGATTCATCTTGAAAAATTAATCGATACATTTCGATTAATTTTATTTTATTTAACGCATATATAGAACCCGTTAAGTCTCGATTCATTACTTCACAAAATCGGTCAAGTCGCGGTAATTTCACGGCTCGTAAATTTTGTGATGTAACACAACTAATTCGTTCTGCTATGCAAGAAATAAAGAAGAAAAACATTTTTGTTTATGTAAGCATGTCTAAATGAGTAATAATAATACGAGGGTAAATTATAATTTTAAAAAAATTAATAATTGATATATTGGAGAAAACAAATATAAATATATTTTCTTAAATTTTAATCGCTCAAATTATTTTAATCGATTAAAACTTTAAACAATTAATCGATTAATTAATCGTTTATTTCCTCAGTTCTAAAAAGTATTTAGTATGTAAGACATATGCAGCGTATCGGGTCGTAAGAGTGAAGTGGGGGTGGGGGGATCCAATGTTTACATCCGCTCAAATAAGTGAGAAAGTCACCAAAGACATATATGAGGCGTATTTGATGACTAAATTTAATTACTTTAGAAAACTGTGACGTAAAAATTTCCGAGAAAGACGTAGATCTATAGTCAACATTTCATTGTGCAAAAAAAGTTTTTCCGTCAATTTTCGTTTGAAGCTAAATGTTTTAACTTTTTTGTTAAATGTAACTTACTTCACTGTCAGAATATATATCTACGCGCACAGCATCCTCATTAAGAAAGATCTAGCGTGGCTGACAGCCCCCCCCCTTCCGTTGGTGCTCTGAACTAGAGCCCCGTTTCTCCCCCCCCCCCACCCCCC
>MUZC01003120.1:0-17903 GCA_002072015.1 Radix auricularia
TTTGGATCCCCCCCCCCCGTAGCTAAGCCACTGAAAGAATGCCTCTTAAAAAGGTGGCAAAATATTTTGTCTCTACTGTTCTATGTTTTTATGTAGGCTATAGCCAATTGCAATGCACCATTCTCTATGTAGGTTTTATCTGAAACACGCCTGCTGTAGAAATGATTCTATAATGTATATATATAAATGTATCTATAAATGTGTATACAAATGTATATATAAATGTATTGAAGCAAAAAGGTACATGTACAAGATAAAGTCATCGTCATTACAATTTTTAAAAAAAATAAATGCATACAATATATTTATTTGGTACCTGACGCCATGTTCCAACGGCTGTCTCTTTAAATCAAGACTATAATTATAATGTCAAACGACTTTCTTATGGTCGTCAAAAATGGCCCTCCAAACGCCACGTGTATTTGTAAAATGCTTCATGCGAATTGGGAACAAAATATCGTCTAGCCGTCAGTGTCATTCTTCACCACCTGAACGCAGATGAAGAACTAAGTTGATTTTGTTTCAGAGGAGTGGGAATATATTGTTATTTAAGAATATAGGTATATAGATAAATGAACGATGACTTTAAAAAAAATATTTGATTTCTGCCTCAACAGGGTGTTACATTAAAACTGCAAATTAATTGTATATTATGTTGGGGTGGTGGAGGGGTTATGAAGTTATGACTTCAGTCGTGTTACCCGACTTGGTCTCTTCTGGTGGTTCAAATTGATGTATGACTTCACCACCCTGAGAACGACTCGTGCTTCTGTTTCTTTCTTTCAACTAAAGACTGTACACTGTACGTCTTCTTAAATTTAAACCTTTTATACCCTAAACCATAAACATTACAAAGAATAACAAAGATTAAAGTTCAACAAGCCAACAGTGAATAAGATATGTAGTGCTAAAGTGCACTTCTAAAGTTTATGGTTTTGAAAATTATAATCAAAAAATTTGACTGCGTTTAAGGTTAACACTGTTATTTAATTCTATATTATTTTAGTGTTGAGAATGCAGACAATGGAATGTATTGTCTTGACACAAAAGATAAATCCGGTACTCGCATTTTGACACTACACGTCACTTTTATATATATATATATGAAACACACCGCGTAAAGCAGGAACTGCAGAGTAAACAAAACCGTTATTTATATATCAAACAACTTATTTTTTACTGTATTGTTTTACAAAACACCCTTCCACAACTCCTGGCATGTGTCTTCAACACATGGTTGATGGTAGTCGGCCAAACCTCTACACATCACCCCTCCCCTCCTGAAGCAAGTCACTCAACGCTTATTAATTCAACCAACAAGACTAGGATAAAGTGAGTGACTGCCAGGTTCAAGTATCGCCTCCGGCCTTTGTGTATCTCAGGCTTCTATCCTTCATCGTAGTCATCATCATCATATTTACCATTGTTGACTTGAAGTCCAAGAGCACACGGCAGGTTTCTTTGCTTTGTTCTTCCTCCGGCCCTCGACAGCTGGCTCCTTAAACGATCTTTTGATTTTCGAGTGTTTCTGAAAGCACTGTAGAGTCGAACAAATTCGATATTTCGATACCGGGTAAAAGTTGATCTATTCTTGGTAATGGAGGAGTGTATCGTAGAATTCATAGGTTTTATTTTGTTTTAAAGGGTCGGTGGAGGGTCTGGTTAAGGATTGCAGGTAGTTCAAATTTCCAAACTTGATGTATATATTTTACTGCAATCATTAAACGTTATCTCATTGTGTAGGTCAGCAGTACCCAACAGTGTTATAAGGATTGATGCGTCTCTTTGAATAAACCAATTGTTATGAAAGAAAAAAATTACATTCGTATACATATACAATTGATCTCTCTGGTCGATAGTTAAATTAGACTAGGTTAGACCCTCAGCGTTACATACGCCGCAGACTTGCTCATAGATAGTGCAAATAACGGGGAGGGAAGAACGGACACAAACAGCAGCACGAAAAAATTACAACAACGCGAGTGAACGTTGGGGAGGAGAGGGGGTGTTAACTACCAACCCCTTGTTGGTCTCTATACATGGGCATTGTGGTTGTCGTTACCAGACCTTCCCCCACTCTGCACAACCTTCACCTGCAAACCATAAACTGTGATTGTTCGACCCCAGAGAGGGTCATTCTTCGTGCTTATTTGCACACGTCCTGTCCTTCTGGTAAATTTTATTTATATATATATATTGATTATTCCTCATCTAACTCCATTTTTTAAACAAAAATATTAACTGCTTTTGATATGGTAATTTCCTCTTATAGTAAAACAAGCTGAAAACCGTTCTGTATTATTGTAGGGTTATTTATGGACCGCTGCACCAAGTTAAGGTAAATACTGTAATGTCCAGGTGAGTACGTCAGTGACATCACGTGTTTTCTCCAACAAGCAGCTGTGGCGTTTTCTCATTCCTGCCGAGGCGAGAAGGAGAAACTTGAGGACACGTGGTCCGGGATGTCAGTCGGCTCACACCTGGAAATCCTAGCCGGGGTAGTTTCCGGGGACGACAGCGGTAGCCGTTGCAGAGCTACCGGAAGATCGAGGGTTAATTGACATTTCGTTACAACCCGAGACTCGCATGAGGGTTTATAGAGGTGGGCGTGTACAAATGGTAAATGATGATGTGCTTTACTTCTATGCTTATCAAAATATCAGAAGCACGGGTACCGGATTGTTTACACTGTATTTTTCTAAGAAAGGTTCTTCCTGGTAAATAACTCTATAGAACAGCCTAACACGTCATCAATATGCAGTGTATTTCTGTTTAAGGAAAGAAGGAAATGAACGAAACGTTACGTCGCTATTTGACAGACAAGAAAATATTGTGTACTAAAAATGTTACTAACACACCACGTGACATAAGCCGCAAAATTTGGCGTGAACCTTTTTAATTTACTTGAACATTCACTCAAACAATGGATATAAGCTCAATTCCCAGTAATCCATTGAACACAATGGTGTCAATGTCCATTCACACACCTAGAGAATCCATGTTTCTTTGGTTCCCCATTGTCACGATTGTTGGCATCTGTTCAATTATACAAGTCACCTACCTCATCGTAGTTAAATGAATGACGAGGTATTAAAACATCTCCAACAACAACACCCCAGTAGTGGTGGCTTATGTTTGGTAACAGTGGGAATAAGAATAATTAGAGAGAGTTAGTAAGGGAGAGATTGAGTGAGAGAGAGCGAGAGAGAGAGAGAGAGAGAGAGAGAGAGAGAGAGAGAGCGAGAGAGAGAAGAAAAATGCAATGTGAGGAGGGGGGTGTTTTGAGACAGTTTGGTTCCAGCAGAAGACACAAAGTCGTGTAATGTCTTATTTTATACATTACATTTTATAAAGAACATAATTATTGCTTCCTACGCTTATCCACGATTAGTTGGATGACATTCATTATTTCTATTTGGCGCTACGTTTTCTTATCTTATATGGGGACTTAACGTTTTTCTAGGTTTAGTAATTTAATAGACGAAGTTGCTCTTGTCAGTTGTTAGTTTTCGTTAGTCATGAAGCTTACAGCCATACAAAAAATTGTTGCAAGTTTTATGTTTTCTTTGATAGAGAATTACGGTAGAGAGGCGACCTCGCCTAAGTTTGATATAACTTTTAACAATGAGAAAGAAAAGATAGAGAGAAAGAGAGAGAACGAGCGAGAAAGAGAGGGGATCGAGGGAGAGAGAGAGGAGGGAATGGAGGGAGAAGGGGTTTGGAGAGGCAGTGAGTAATGAAGACTTCAAGTTATAGGAATGTACAACAGAGGCTGCAACTGTTAAGAATCACGTGTAATGTGAAGACATAACGGGGAAAGTGATTGTTGAGTGAAGCCTCAAACGGCAGCTGTTATATGTTTCTATAAATAGAGCGTGACAGGTTCTCGTCAGATCAGAACGTGCTCAGTTCTCCAGTAGATGACGAATGTAAGGGGCTCTTATCTCCATCAACGACAAAATTGTATTCATTTCTCTTATGAAGCCATGTCGCTTCAAACGCCTTACAAATGCAATGTCATTTAAGACTGGCTAATTCAAAAAACGTGCTATTACTATATTTGAAAACATTATGGGACTTCTGACTATAGTTGTATCCAATATATCGAGCCTCAGGGTTTGTGAACGCATAAGCGTTGTATTTTTTTTTATCGTGTAGCTGTGTTATCTTTTTTTTGTTGTATTGTGTTATAGTTAATGGGTTGCGCTAAAAAAAGAGTAAAAAGAAATTTAAAAAATTCCCAATTCAGTTGTCAACATCAGCAATCATTCAATGTGATTATATTTTAACCGTCAGAATGAACTTAAAAATTGTCTTCAAAGACTTAATATCTTAGCCCTGAGTGGTACTCTGTCAAAGAACACAAATATTTATTAATTGAATTTAAAATTCGAGAAAAAAAATGGGGGAAAAAAACCCAAATAAATTCTGTTATTGGACGACAGAAATGTTTAGTTGATATTTGTATTAAAAAAAAAACAAAAAATGAGCAGTAATTATTTCTGAACACATTTTAAATTTAATGATTCCCGTTCAGTTTTATTAGTGAAGATAGTTTACAACACAAAAATTTGAAACCAGTTGCTGGTCTTACAAATCGCAGGTCCATCCTAGGAACACGAACATCATCCGGGTGTTGTAAAATTGACAACTGACCAGGCTGCAAAACTAATTGCCATGACAGTGGCCACCGTGACGATGTTATCATTGACCAGTGGCCGCAGATGAAATCATGAACCGTGTAATCCATGTTTTGACATAAAATATTGACACGATGTCACGCATGCGAATACGTCATAACATCTTTGACCCTGTGTCTTCCGCAGAACCTCCTCCCCCTCCCCCCCCCTTCACACCGTGGTAACAAATCTGAGGCTCCTAACCCCCCACTCCCTCCCCCTCTCCTACGGCCGACGAATGTTGAACATAAACAGCCCAAGTTATTCCAGGCCTTGACTCATCAGAGCTCCAATTACTCTTTATTTGTCTTCCGGTCATCACGGGGCTGACCATCGACTGGACACTACTCGCCCGGCAGTAAGATAACAGGATCCCAGGGCCGAGTCTTCTCTGCTGCACTTCTGGATCCTCACAGAGAGCAAATGGGGTGGGGGTGGGGTTGGAGGTATCGTAATCTGCAGTTTCGAGCCTGCTCCCTAACACGGAGAGACTGTATATGGCGGTTGGTGGTGGAGATTGTAGCAGACGGGAAGTCTACCATTCGTAGAAACAAAATAAAAAAGAAAGAAGGACAAAAACAACAGCATTGTAAAATTGTAAGTTGGTACCTGTCAATGTTAACACAAGGTAAACTCAGAAATATTTTGGATTGTAACGTGAATAATTATTATTCATAAATCATTTTTTAAAAAATGCCAGTCAATCTTTTTCATAATTACTTAATTACTTCGCATCCTAACTCTCAACCTGGAAATGAATTCTTGCACCCCCCCCCCAAACCATTTTCAACAGATATTAGCGACAGTTCAAACACATTTTTAGGTTTAATTTTTTGTTCTAGGGGAAAAACATCTTACCCCCTTATCAAAAGTTAAAGTATCATATCATGAATGCAACATAGATTTAAGTATATTACTTTATACATTACAATGCAGATGCTCTTTCTTTACAGAAATTTATTGCGTCCTGCGTTCATCCATTGTTTATGTCTGGTCTTCCATTTATATTTTAGTTTTTAACCTTGTCAATGTGTTTGTTTTCCTGGTTTGTTCAGGCAACTCATCCCAATCTCTAATGGCAGACGGGAAGAAGAATAATTTTTGTGTCATTGTTATTGCGAATGGAATAAGAATTTTTTTTTTTTTTTTTTTTTTTTNAAATTTTTTATTTTTTTTTAATTTTTTATTTTTTAAAATTCTATATGTGAGTATTGTATTGGATTGTTGTTGCACTGTATTTCCAAGTTATAATTATGTTTTAAAACTTTGCTCTTCTAATCTAGTATATTTAAGATCAGTAATTCAACCAATAAAGTTACCTTTGTCATTTCTGAATATTGCACTTAAAAAAAAATAGTATTAAAAAAACAAAAACAAATATTTTTAATTTTAATTTTTGAACAATAAAATCTGTTTCTTTGGTGGATAAGTCTCACGTAGAGGATGCATGCTATAGTTAATGTCTGTCAAATGTAAGGTACTATTTTATTTATAAGTTTTTAGTTCATATTTTATTTGTAAAATTTTCATTTTTATTACGCTTATAATATGGTTGGATTTTTAAAAAAATAATTCAATAATTTGGGCATTCTTATATTTTATTATTAATTTTTTTTAGAACCACTGCTCAAGAACAAGAAGATGTGCTCTCGGGTGACGTCACCATGCCAGGCGATGTTTTGGGGTCGGACAAGGTGATGTTTGCTCACATCAGACGGGAAGTTGTAACAGCTTTTAGCGCGGAGAGTCTCGAGACGGTGGCACCGCCATCTTGAGTTGATCTTGACGGGCTTTTGAAAAACACAAGATGGCTGACACTGCGCTGTCTGGTCCGATAGTGAAAGCTTTTATGGACCTTGTGCCACGAGGGGGTGTGGGTGAGGGAGGGAGCCGCATTAAGTCCTTAGAGTTGCCCTAAAGTCTCGAGTCACTCACTAAAAAGTGGCGGGGATTGGGTGGGGAGGGGGGGTTTAAAGGTGTGTTATTGTTTTCACCAGCTTCCAGAGTTACCTAATGGCGCAAGGTACTATGGGTATAGGTGCTCTTGGCGAGTGGTTCTAAAACAACGTAATGAGAAGTTATAATTCTGAGATATTTATCAAAGAAGTGCATGCATATTTTTAATGTCTTCATCTTTATGTTTATATTCTGTTTATTAAAAAAAAAAAAAAAGTTTTTTTTTTGAGTTTTAAATACAATCTAATGATGTCATTCCTAAGATGGTCCTTAATTATAACCCAGCAACAAAGTTATTGGCGCTCTAATTTTCTAAGCTGTAACATTCTTTGAAGTAAAACTGCGTGTAAAGTAGTAATCAAAATGAGGGGTGAGACTGCAATCATTGACTCTTTGGATTTCACCGCAGCTAAGTTTTTATTTATTTTATTTTTTATATTCGTTTTATTTGTGTATTGTATGTCCGCTGAGAAAGGCTCTTTAAATTGCCGAAACGTTCGCTGTTTTGTTACGTCCTGTCAGGCTAACCCTTACCTTGTTTACGTCTTTTCCATTTACGTGTAAAGTAGTAATATCCATTAGATATCTGATGTTTAGGGCGATAAGAAGTCGACATTTCGTTGAAGAATAGTAATACTCCTACTGGACTAAACACAAACCATAGAAAAACATAGGACGCAATAATCTTCTGTACAGAAGGAGCGTCTGTAACATATAAGATAAGATACGCCTACCATATGTGATTATGCTACAGATCCATAACATATGGAAATACCCAGTGTCTTAAGAACGACGTCAATAAGATATTTTTTCCCACTATGTTATATTATCTTATCCGTTGCAGCCACTCCAACCGATAAAGATAAGTTGTGATAAACAAAAAATAATTTATTTGTAAGAGATAAAGTCATGACCCAATCAACCCATTTACAGTTAAATAAAAGCGTGATTCACAATGATAAGAATTAATCTACACAATATCAAATCGATACATGGAGGAAAGGGATCCGTGGGTTGTGATATATCTTTTTGTAAAACCTTTACCTAAAGGTCAATGTTGAACAGTCTGTATAAAGGTCCTTACATTTTGTATGCCCTTATTTCAGTTAAATACACACAACAATCACTTTCAGTGGAGAAAAAACACCAATCCTCTCTTTAATGAATAAAATTATTCATACTTGACTTTTAAGGCTTTTATTTTATTTCTACTAAAAAAACAAAAAAAATGAATACCGTAAAATTAGATGATGCTGTTACCGCTTTCATGAAATGAGATTTCGCTCCCCACCCCACCCNGGCTGTCAGCTACGCTCCTGTCTGTGACGTGAGCAGAGAATATTTAATTTTACTTAGAAAAAAAAAACAACAAAGTTTAAATTGAAGAAAAACAGCGCTGTGGTTATCTCGATGAATGGTTTCAACTAATCAAGAGAGGTAACTTGGGAAATTGGAGTTCGATCACCGATTATCTTCCTTTTATTTGTTTTCTCAAAACTTTTTTCCCCCCAAACAAAAAATTTCAAAAAAGGAGAGGAAGGAAACGTTCTTCTTTTTCCACGGATGAGTGGGTTAGTGATGAGCTCGGGCCAGTGCTGGTAGTGGGAGGGGCTTAGGTGGATGCTGGGATGCAGTGCTGTGCAGTTTCATTTGCAGTGGAATGGATGGAGGAGTGACGTTTTCTGACAGAAGGAGAGGGAGGAGGGAGTTAAGACATCTGATGATGATTCACTTGGAGGGAGCGTGTGTGTGTTGTTGTATTTTTTAATGGCATGCGTTTATGCGTGGATGTGTCAATATTCTAAAGGTTTTAAGAAAACAAACATTGTTTTAAAACACACTCTTTTTAAAAAAAAAATTGATACATGAGTATACGTTTGATGGAAAAGAAAGCCCTAGAAATGGCATCACGACAAACATATAATAAATGTATCATTTCAGGCAGTTGGGAATAAGTTGGGGAGAACGCACAACTATTTTGTATGATTCAAATTACAGTTTTAGGTTAACTGAAAAAAAATGGTTAATGAAAACTGTATTACACCGGATGGTACTGAATAATGAAAATATCAAGATGGTCAATAAATGGTCAATAAATTTAAGATTTGTTTCATGTGCATTCATCTGAAAGGCCGTGCATAAATGAAGTCCCGCCATTTTGTTCAATTTTTATCCACCCTCCCCCTTTTTTTTCGGTTACACTTCTTAAGCCCATCCCCCTTGTCACACATCATCACTAATGCATGACCCCCCTTCCCTCTAGGCGCGTGACGTCACCTATGGACGGTCCCTGAGCCTAAACAGGAAAATAATGTTTTTATTGGAGAAAGTTTAAATGATCTATCTGTCCGTGGCGGAAATAGTTGAAACTAAACAAGTCTGGTACTTAAATGCTTGCTCTTAACGTTAACAAAAATAAATTCAAGAGGAGAATTCTTATTGAACGCTACTAATGGGTTTAAATGTGAAATCATTTTTTTGTTGTTGTTGTTGTTTTGTTGGAAGACACATTATAATCAAGTCCTGAGGACGTGTTTGTCAAAGATTTATTTAAAATAGATCGTCTGAGCCAATGTATCTCCTGTTGTAAACGTCACCAGGAAAGTTTAGCCACTAAGCAAATGTCAACAGAACTAAACTAAACTAAACACATATTCTTTGGACCTGAGATCTAATCTCTTAAGGCCTTGGCTATTACTTGGGCAATCTGCTCCATCTGTTGGGCAGTGCCATACAACACTGTCTGAACGTAGGACTCCCCTGCCCCCCTAACCTCCCCGGCTATGTCAAGCGCGGGACATGACGTCAACAGAACTAAACGACGCGGACAGCGATGTAGTAAAAACTGTGAACTATGGCAAGAACTATGTGAAGACAAATGCTTTACATTCAAGATTATTTGCTGCATTATGTAAGGAAATGGTTAGCTTCGGAACAAGTTACATAAGTTAATTTCGGAACCTTGACCTCTCTTGCATCTTTTTGAATTCCCTTGCCGAAATAGCTCTCAAGGCTCTTCTTCCTTTACCTTCATCTCACCTATGTGGGACTGGATTTTCAACAATGAGCCTTAAAATTTAATTAAAAAATAATGACATGAAGGGTTAACAAAAAATACAGGTATAGTGCTGATTTTACCACGTTTTTCTTAGTTTGCTTTCTTGTCTGTCTTTCCGGGGCAAAAATTGAATTCCTTTTTTGAACCACTTCTGATCATCCAATTTTGATGAAATTTTTTGTTCTCCATTGCGAGTAGCATTGTCCTCAATGGAACCACAAATTTATACGATCGCTTTAATAAAAACTAAGACTTAAGTCAGGATATAAATTTATTAAAGTACTATCAATTTAAAAACAGTTGAAACAAAAAACGATGGCTGCCATTATGAACACATTTTTTTTTTTTTTTAAATGAAAACGATGCTAAAGGAGAATTAAGCAATCAAGACTTAGATCTAGTTGTTTTTTTTTAAATTATTTTTTATTTTTTTATTTTGTCATTGGCATGACAAATGTAGCATAAAACACGTCGAATTTATGCTCAGTCTTGAAGAGCTTTAGACAATTTTTTAATATATATGTTTATTTATTTATTTTTTTTTTGAGGTGGGGGGGGGGGCTCGTTTTGTTATCACGTCAGTATGGGAAAAATGTGCACCGGTTGGTAGTGCAATGGGAAAAATTCCTGCGGTCCACCTTACGAAAAAGTTTGAGAAGCACTGGTGCACAGCGAAGTTTATTAGAGATTGACTTCATTAGAATACCGCCCCATCTTTTTTTTATTTTGAAAAAAAAACAACAAAAAAAAACTTAATCTGTGTCAGCGTGAGAACCACCGCAATCAAAAGAAACCCAACAAATAGAGAACAGGGGAACCACTGCAATCAAAGGAGGCCCCACAGTAGCCATCGTGCAAGACGCACCATTGAGTTGGCTAACATCCGGGGACTTGTCGGGTTTGATGCGTAATTTTTCTCTCCTGACTTCTGCAATCGTTTTGAATTACTTCGTTGTGGACACACATGACCGTGTGACGTCAACATGAAATCATTGTAATGTCATGTAATGGGCATGTAAACATTATATTAGGCGGCAATAAATATCACGACCATTAAAGTTTGAGAGAGAGAGAGAGAGAGAGAGAGAGAGAGAGAGAGAGAGAGAGAGGGGGGGATATAATAGGACAAAGAGGTTAGCAGATATAATTTATAATATTTATGTAATACATAAGTTGATAAAGAGACAGCAGGAGAAGGAGAAGAGGGTAGGAAACGAAATAGGAGAAAGAACCCAAAAAATGATTTTAGGAATGCGAAAGGAAAAAAAATGAAAGGATCAAAGAAAGAAAAAAAATCATTGATTAAAAGAAAAAGTAGGACGAATAAAAATCAGAAAAAAATAAAACGAAATAACAGAAGAAAAGCAATTAAAATTTGTCTGTTACACAAACCCATCAAGGCTCCGAACAAGTTTCCTTTAATTTTTCCCCGCAATTAATCTGGTCCCTCTTTCCTTTTCTTTAATTCTTGTTTCGTGCCATTAAAAAAAATGCTGCATGTTTTGGAGGGAAAAAAAATGATGTAGTAAAATCACGATTGTGTGAGTTCGTGTTTGTTAGGGGAAAAACTTGAAATTCCTGGCTGTTAGAAATGAAGTCCAACAACAGAAGCCCGATGGAAGCTGCACATATTCAGGCTGGTGGGCCGAGTCAATGACATTTGGACTTGCTTGGGGCGCGGTCCGTTTAATCTTTACGTCGTCTGCGTGCTCAAATCGAATAACCTGCCATATTGGAAGTTCTGCTGAAAAGCCCCGAAACTCAAGGCTCCCGGAAGTTTCGGGTGGGTGTCTTGTTGGGGGACGCCATGCTGGAGGAGGAATGACGGGAAGGGACACGGCTGACACGTGACGGGGCGGGCGCCGCTGATAGGGTTCACAGATCACATGACGCAGCGACTTCCTCTTTCGATTGAATAATTAGGCTGGCGGTGTTATGTGACGCGAATTCGTGTGGGACTTATGGGAGTTTGGGGTGGGGTGCGGGTGGGGGTTAGGGTGCATACGGGTAGGACGGTCGCGTAACTCAAGGATGAAATCTCAAGAAAGGATGATTGCGAAGATGAGCCTCCCAACACTTGCACGTTAACATCGTTTTGACATCGTTTTGTTAGTTTTCATTGCCTCGTCCGATCACGTCGATACAAGGAAATTTCTCATTGTTGGCGTCGCATTCTGGCACGCGCTCCAAGCTTTGTTATTGGATTTCACAGCGCTCTCAACATTATAGTATAATTTAAATTATCACGAACACTTGCGAGGCACGACACTGTGCAGCCTTGGGCTGTGGTGGGTTTGCCCCAACCCCTTTACAGAGGGCGCGTGGGCAATAAATGTTTACAATATTTGTGCAAAGTGAAAAAAAAAAAACAAAAAAAAACAACCAAGATATAAAAAAAGTTAATTCTTTAAGTTATCACAGTAAAAGAAAACAATTCTACAGCGCTGTCTCGGAAACGAGTTTAAAGTAATTTCTGAAACAGAAGCAAAAAAAAGAAGCAACCACTTATGGATATGTCCATGCTAGTCCAGCCTGCTCGTTACGCTCTGATCTTCCAAAACTCGCTTCATCTTTTCTTTTCTTTTTTTAAAACTTAGTCTTTCCTGCCACACTCCCTTCAGAAGACTGTTCAATAATGTTTTCGAAAGAGCGCACTCCAAGAGACTTCTTCCAGTGTCCATCCACTCTGCGAACTTTTGTAACACAATAAAGACAAAGTTGACTGTCTATTGTAATATGGTGCTCCTTCAACTCTTGATACTTTTATTCTCAGACGCACACATTTTTTTAAAATGTTAATATTACTATTTTATTATGCTTACAATAAAAAAATCATGTTAAGCCTGGTACCTATTGGAATTCAGGACGTGTTAGCGCATTTTCGTATTATGTATCAGTACTTATGTTAGATATCAGAATTATGTAGTTATCAGTAATTGTGTTCAGATTTTAGACATATTTTTATGAATTTTCTTGTGTAATGAATATACCTGACATTTTTTTATTTAAAAGTCATTTCTTTACATTTAAAAAAAAATTATTATTTTCTCTTTAATCCAACTACAAGTCACCACAAATGATGACGTAAAACTCTCTAAACTTTTACACATATTCTAATGACGTCAACTAAAAAAAACAACTAATTCTTTTGCACCCTTTCGCACCACTCTTCAATGCTTGAAGAATTATGCATTCGACTTCCGGCAATGGCGGCCGTTCCCTGCGCTAGTGTTACCTCTCGATTCGAAATATTTTTGGTAGTTTTAACGGGGTTTTTAAACGGATCGAGTAACTGAGTGTTGATGCACAAATGGCAGGTCAGGGCATACAAAAAACATATATACATCATGGGTCTAGGACTTATGGATGCTGTGATCAAGGGTGATGACGGACGGACGGACGGACGGACAAAACGGGTGCAATAGCGATTTCGACATCTCGAAAATGCGCTAAAAATTCAAATCATTTATCTTAGTTGCCGTGTTAGGTTTTTTTTTTTTAAAGGGACACATCTTTTTAGTTCTATCTTTAGTTATATCTATCTTTTATTTATTGGAGTATATAATTCGTTATCTTAGAGATTTCCCATAAATCAGATTTTACTTGGGATCGACCTGGAATACACTGCACAAGGTAGTCGGACACTTCGACCCCGGACGGTTCGACCCTGCCATTTCGACCACAGGACTTTTCAACCCCAGGACGTTTCGACCACGATCGGTTCGACCACGGACGGTTCGACCCCGGGCGATTCGACCCCGGACAGTTTGACCACAGGATGTTTCGACCATAGGGTGTTTCGACCCCGGACGTTTCGACCCTTCGTATCTACACCGTAGAAATTTTTTTACATATACTTTTTTAAAAACAATTTTTGGTATAAAAATAATTCAACATAATATTATTATGTATTAAAAATTAAATACAACCCAGTGCCAATCAACCCAGGTACAGACAACCCAGTGCCAATCAACCCAGATACAGACAACCCAGTGCCTATCAACCCAGATACAGACAACCCAGTGCCAATCAACCCAGGTACAGACAACCCAGTTGCCTATCAACCCAGGTACAGACAACCCAGTGCCAATCAACCCGAAATGAGACGGTATAAATTAGCCATCTTGGGGATAAGCGAATCCCGATGGACTGGGTCAGGACAGATAAAGCTCAGCACAGGAGAACTGCTACTATATTCAGGTCAGGAAGAGGAAAACGCAGCTCACATCCAAGGAGTAGCACTGATGCTCTCCAGAACTGCTCAGAACGCCCTTATTGGATGGGAAGCCCATGGCCCAAGGATAATCACCGCAAGATTTAAGACCAAAAAACAAGATATCAATATGGATCTTCTACAGGTATACGCTCCTACCAACGACAGTAAAGAAGAGGACAAAGAGGACTTCTACAACAGGCTGAGAACCCTTATCCAAAAATGTCCCAGGAGCAATATGATTATACTGATGGGCGATCTAAATGCAAAAATTGGAAGCAGCAATAGTGGATATGAAGAATGTATGGGAACACACGGCCTCGGAGAGATGAATGATAATGGTGAGAGACTAGCAGATCTATGTGCTGCAGATGGACTGGTCATTGGTGGAAGTCTCTTCATGCATAAAAATATCCACAAGGCAACATGGATATCACCAGATATGTCTACAGCTAATCAAATCGACCATATCTGTATCTGTAAAAAGTTTAGAGGATCTCTCCAGGATGTTAGGGTAAAAAGAGGGGCAGATGTGGCCTCAGACCACCATTTACTGATTGCCAATCTAAAGCTCAAATTGAAAAAGAATTGGACAAACAATGGGAGCAAGCGCCAATGTTTTAACACTACTCTTTTGAAAGAGGAAATAAAACTTAGTGAGTTCAAACTAACTTTATCCAACAAATTCCAAATTTTACAAGATCTAGGTAACGAAGATACAATCGACCAAAACTGGAAAAACATTAAAGAGATACTCACTACAACCTGTGAAGAAGTGTTGGGCCCCAAACAACAAATGCATAAAGAATGGATCTCTAATGAAACCATGGAGAAAATCCATTATAGGAAAAAGAAGAAGGCAAAGCTTAACAACAGCCGCACCAGAACTGAAAAAACTAGAGCATCAGAAGAATACGCAGAAGCCAATAAAGAAGTTAAACGCAGCATAAAATCAGATAAAAAGAACTACATGGAAGGATTAGCTCTTGAAGCAGAAGAGGCAGCGTATCATGGTAACACAAGAGAACTATTCAACACAATAAAAAAGCTATCTGGAAAATTCAAAAATCCAGAGAGACCTGTTAAAACTAAAGATGGAAAATCAATACCTGATGAAGAGGGCCAGAAAAAAAGGTGGATAGAGCATTTTCAAGAACTCCTCAACCGACCAGCCCCACAATACACCCTCAACATTGAGCCAGCTGAACAAGATCTAGAAATAGATTGCAGCGCACCCACAAAAGAAGAGATAAGCAGAGCAATTAAACAACTAAAGAAAGGCAAAGCGGCTGGTCCAGATACAATACCGGCAGAAGCCCTGATGGCAGATATTATGACTAGCTCTGAAATGCTGCACATTCTTTTCAAGAAAATATGGGAGGAAGAACAGATTCCAACAGAGTGGAAGGAAGGACATCTCATTAAGCTCCCGAAGAAAGGTGATCTTAGCTCATGCTCAAACTATAGAGGAATAACACTGCTATCCATACCAAGCAAAGTATTTAATAGAATATTGCTAAACAGAATAAGAGAGGCAATAGACACCCATCTTAGAGACCAACAAGCAGGTTTTAGAAAGGATAGATCATGCACTGACCAGATTGCCACACTGAGAATAATAGTAGAACAATCCCTGGAGTGGAACTCACCATTATACATCAACTTTATTGACTATGAGAAGGCGTTTGATAGTGTTGACAGACCAACCCTGTGGAAGTTGCTAAGACACTACGGTATACCACAAAAGATGACTAACATAATTAAGACATCTTACGAAGGCCTTACATGTAGAATCATTCATGGACAAAAAACAACAGAGGCTTTTGAGGTAAAGACTGGAGTCAGACAAGGGTGTTTGCTTTCGCCCTTCTTATTTTTGCTAACCATTGACTGGATAATGAAGATGTCTACAGAGCAGAAGAGAAATGGTATCCAGTGGACACTATGGAAACAGCTTGATGACCTCGATTTTGCGGATGATCTGGCCCTAATATCACACACACAGCAACAGATGCAGGAGAAAACTAACTATGTAGCACAGTTCTCGTCCTGTGTTGGCCTTAACATCCACAAGGGAAAAAGCAAAGTCCTTAAAATAAATACATCAAGCAACACCCCAATAACACTGGGAGGATCAAATCTAGAGGAGGTGGATAGCTTTACATACCTCGGTAGCATCATAGACATGCAGGGAGGGACAGACGCTGATGTTAGAGTGAGAATTGGCAAATCAAGAACAGCATTTAAACAGCTAAAAAAAGTTTGGAGTTGCAACAACTTGACCCTCCAGACCAAGTTAAGGATATTCAACACCACAGTAAAGCCTGTCCTTCTATATGGAGCTGAAACATGGCGTATTACAGCAGCCGTTTCGAAAAAGCTTCAAGCATTTATAAACACATGTCTCAGAACAATTCTCCGAATCCGTTGGCCCAATATCATCACCAACGAAGACCTCTGGCAACGTACACAACAAGAGCCAGTGGAAGAACTAATACGTCAGCGCAGATGGAGATGGATTGGCCACACCCTCAGAAAGCCTACATCCAGCATTGTGAGACAAGCCCTCACTTGGAACCCCCAGGGCAAGAGAAAAAGAGGTCGACCCAAAATGACATGGAGAAGGGAACTGGAGACAGACTCCAAAAAGAGTGGGCACAGCTGGGGACAGCTAGAGAGATTGGCACAGGACCGGGATGCCTGGAGAGTCTTTGTTCGTGGCCTATGCCCCAGATGGGACGACAGGCAGTGATGATGATGATGACAGAAAACCCAGTGCCAATCAAGCCATGTACAGACAACCCAGTGCCAATCAACCCAGGTACAGACAACCCAGGAACAGACAACCCAGTGCCAATCAACCCAGGTACAGACAACCCAGGGACAGACAACCCTGTGCCAATCAACCCAGGTACAGACAACCCAGTGCAAATCAACCAAAGTACAGACAACCCAGGTACAGACAACCCAGTGCCAATCAACCCAGGTACAGACAACCCAGTTGCCAATCAACCCAGGTACAGACAACCCAGTGCCAATCAACCCAGGTACAGAAAACCCAGTGCAAATCAACCCATGTACAGACAACCCAGTGCCAATCCACCCAAGTACAGACAACCCAGGTACAGACAACCCAGTGCCAATCAACCCAGGGACAGACAACACGAACATTTCTTCTTTTAAATTATCCTGTTTGACTTTGTTCCCCACAGGATTTCCCTCATTAACTTCTGCTTAACGAGAAAAGATTTTGTTGTATAATTTTTTTAAAGTTCTTAGAGCGCGCACTGTGGCTTTTAAATAACTAACAGTGCGACTGGTTAGCGTCAGTTCAGTTGGTAATAGCCTCCCTTGGAGTGAAAACCCAAGATGGCCGACCAATATCTGTCTGCAGTAACTGGTGTCAGGAGAATGCATGCCGCTCTAATGGATGGGCTTTGGGGGGAAAGGTTGCTGAGTAGGTTGACCATCCGGGTTGACATCGTGGAGATCAGGCAGCCACTTAGCGTCGGGTCAAAGTCAAACATGAAGCTGGGAGAAAACGAAAAGGAAAGTGAAGTGGGAACACAAAAAGTTTGTGGGGTGGGTGGGGGGGATTGAGCGGGTGGGGTATAAATATGGAGATACAGACTTTTTTTTTAAAAAAAATCCGTCATGGTGCACTCACAGACACACATACGCATACAAAAATACACACAGAGAGATAGATAGATAGATAGATAGATAGAGAAAACAATAGAGGGAGTGAGAGGGAACAAGAGAGAGAAGTCTGTGAAATAACCGATTGTACGGAAGCATTTATTCGGGTAACTGCTGATTACAATTGATTGGATGTCGAATGACACGTGATGCGTGATTTACAAAGAAGCTCTGGGCGTCGTTTTAACTTTTCTGTTCTTTAGAGCTAGGGCAAGTTTATCCATTTCATCCATGGCCAATTCATCCACCACATTCAGAAACAGTATCTCCACTCCATTCAGGGCCAGATGATCCATGC
>MUZC01003120.1:17918-40099 GCA_002072015.1 Radix auricularia
GCCCCCCCCCCCCCCCCCCCATTCCGAACACCATGGCTGTAAGTTATTTGGTTTCTATCTCATTTCTATCACCAAATGTATATTGTACATTGAGGCTGTTGCTGAGTGTTTATAAAGATTCTCTAACCGCTTTTCCCTACATCATCCCTCAAATTTAACATTGTTATGTTAATTGTTAACACCATTCCTAACAAATAAAAAAGAATTAAACAAAATTTTTAAAAAAAAATTATAAGCGAACCCATAAATTGATAGATGAGTTTAACTTAAAAACACATTAAGAATTTGTAATGTTGAGAAATGACCCGCTTGGGACCTTATGATGTGATGTTTGTTAAGCTTGCAATCTTAAAGTGTCATGTTACAATCTCATGTTTGGGACAGATGCAATCTTACAATGTCATGTTTGAGGAGCATACGACCTTACAACTTCGTGTTTAGGAAAGATTAAATCTTACAAAGTCATGTTTGGGAAAGATAAAATCTTACAAAGTCATGTTTGGGAAAGATGAAATCTTACAAAGTCATGTTTGGGAAATATCCGATCTTACAATGTCATGTTTGGGGAACATGCAATCTTGCAATATCATGTCTAGAGACAATGCGTTCTTACAATGTCATATTTGGGGAACGTGAGATCTAACAATGTCATGTTTGGGGAACGTCATGTCTTACAATGTCATGTTTGGGGAACATGACGTCTTACAATGTCATGTTTGGGGAACATGAGATCTTAAAATGTTTAATCCACTACTAAGATCAGCTGTCAGCTCTCAGCGTGTTTGGTGTAATAGAAGATTTTAAATCGACCACAAGGAAATTTCCTTTTTTTTTTATTTGCAGAATCGCGAAGAAAGGAGCTTAACTGAGAAAACACGTTTAAACGGGAAAATTTCAAGTGTAACTAATGTTAATGAAAACATCTTAGGCACTCACGCCAGCTCGGTATCCCAGCAGGCGTGTACCCCCCACCCCCCACCCCCCNCCCCATCAACGAAACCACCCATCCAAAAATGTTAAGAAATAATAACAGAATCGGGTTTTTCCACAGCAAGAGCTCAAAGCCATCTCCTAGGAACCGAGTAATTTCCCAGCCCCCGTGACGAGACGAGCTACGCCTTGCGGGGTCTCATCAACGTCTTTAGCGGAGACCATGTCGAGGGGTTGAGAGTTAGGTGGCCGTGTCTTAACGTCGAGTCGGATTAGCGTCGTTGCTTTCCAGAGCCGCGATCCCCTGCGCGGCGTAACGGTCATGCTGGTTGGTATCTGCTAACCCGAAGGACCTCGACATCGTTTAAACCACTTTAAAATGGGATGCATTTAGAATTAACCTACACATGTGGCGACTCAGTTCTTCCAAGTCTGGGGTTCAAGTCTATTTAAAAAAATAAAGACTACCATCATGCACCAAGGAACTACATACAATAACAAAATGAAATTAGAAATAATGATCCGATCTGGCGTTTGAAAATGCATTGTAACCTAAAGTAGATTTTGATTCACTGCCAAGCAGCTAGTGGATATTCAGAAGAAATTAATTAAAAATTGTTGTTATGAATCCCAACGATGTTTTGTATTGACAGCCCCGGAAAAAGTACACCGACTCCCATGTCTTTAAGTCCTCGGTATGCCATCGGCTTTTGATTTCCCACGATGAGGCAATGACTACAAAGTTCAATTATTATTTTTTCGACATATTTCTTTTCTTATTTATTTTGTTCAAAATAACTCAAGCATTTTTTACAAAAAAAAAAAAAAAAAAAAAAAAAAATAAAACGGAGGGGAATATTTTCAATCTCATATGTTTCAGAATGCAGTAGAAACTTTACCACAGAAGGCGCTAAGTTCTGGAAAGTGTAAAGAAATAATATTTTGCAACTTAGAAATAGACAGCCTTTGAAAACAAAACAAAAAGATGGTGAAAGTTGTACACATGAGCTAACCAAGGTTCGTATGGCCTCTCTAGTTGAAACGGTTTATTTTACAGCACCATCTGGTGTTACGTCAGGTGATGTTGGCATACACATACACACACCACACAGAAAGAGAGAGAGTAACAGAGACAGAGAGAGAAAATGAGACTGAGAGTGAGAGAGAGAAAGAAAGAGAGAGAATGAAAGAGAAAAAAAAGAGAGAGATGCGTGGGAGAGGGGATATGGTTATTTTATTGGCTTCAATCTAACATTGTTTTTTTAATTGATTTTTTTTGCCCCAGTTACTGGTCTTTTGTTTTAGAAAGGGAAAAAAAAGGTTTCCCAAACAATCTTCTAAAAGACATTCTGACCCCAAGAAAAACAAAAAGATTATTCTAGGCTCAAAATGAAGAAATAAATTTAAAACATCGATGTTATCAGAAAAGTGTTAATATTTTATCTAATCACATCTTATTTTATATTATATGATCTCTCCTATTGAGTAGGACGCAATAATCTTCGTTATAGAAGGAACGTCTATATGTAATCAAATAAGATTACATACGCTCCTTCTATCCAGAAATTTATTGCTTCCTGTGTTTATCTCTGGGTTATGTCTAGTCTTGCATCTTTAATAGAGTTTTGAATTTAGATAATGTAGTCTGTCAGTGTTCACGGCTTGTTGAGGCAACACAATCCAAGCCTAATTTACAGAGGAGAAGGGGGGGATTGGTATGTTTGTTCTTTGATATGGTACAAGAAACGTGTTATTATCCTAGTGCCTATCTGAATGACATATTAGAATGTTTTTATACAGAAGTTTAAACCACATCAAATCTAATTCGATGAGAAAAATCCGTGATGAGGTTACTTTACTATTTAACTAGCTTTACAACTAAAACATTGAGCTTTTAACATGCTTCAGTTTTATATGACCCAGGGCGTGAGCACCTCCCTGCCCCCAACACATGACATAACACCCCTCCTTCCACTAAAGCTCTCTCTTCAGCTTCTCTACGCACATTGCTTTAACCCTCCTTGAAGAGATGCCCTCAGCCAAGCTCAACAAGGAGAGCTTACATAGATCACAACTTGTATGCTAGAAAAGGATCGACACTCACTTTTTCTAAACATGAATTAGCGACCAGAAATTAAATTAAATAAAAAAGAAATTGAAATAAAAAAAAATATATATATACACACGATTTGACAATAAGGCATCATTCATTGGCAGTTTCATTCAGCGATAGTAATAACGATGATGATAATGCACAAAAAAATCATGAGGGATTATTTTTTCTGCGGGAGTACGGCACTGAAGTGCTAACAAATGTCATCGTGTCATGTTTAGGGACTCGGGTCTCACCTCCACATTACCTTGATGACACCTCTCTAGTGGAACGGTGTCATTTCTGTCACCTCCATTCATGCGTTGACCAGGGCGGCTCGGTGACAACTGTCCATAACACACTTCTTGACCACTCTAGGAACGCTTGTCCAGAGATCATTAGAGCAGCCATCCCAACTTCCCCCCCCCCCCTCGCAGAGGTGATCATCCGGCCTTCGATACTGTTGAAGTCAGAAAACACCATGTCCGCAATCAAGAGAGAAAGACACAGTGAGAGACGAGTGTGTGGGTAGCGTAACGCATGTCCACTGGTCAAGCGGTCAATGGCTTACAGCGGACGGCTTACCGTTTAAGCCGATCTTGATTGAAAGGGGACGACTGGCTTCTCGGGGGTGGGCGGCCACCGGCTAAGCCCAGGACAGTTGGTGGTCATTGAGTTGGTCCCAGGCCTTGTACATGGACCGGTCAAGAACTTAAGATGACAGGTTTGGGGGGGGGGGGGGGTGATTTGTGGCGTTTTCTGGTGACGCATTGCGAAAATGCTGGGGTGATGCTCGGTAAAGACAAAGAAATCAATTGAAGGTGACCGTTGAAAGACTCGATTTGAGATCAGTAAATAATTACTGTGCACAGTTTTAATGCCAAAGTACTTAGACGAATACCTTAAAAAATACAGTCACCATTTATGAAACAATTAAGACCAACAGCCCCACTCTGAGATAACGGAGATAGGGGAGAATAACTACTGGTAACCTTCGTCATGCTACAAGTTTAATCAGAACTAACTTCATCAGACAATAGTCATGCACATATGTTCCTTATGTAATATAAATGTTAAACAAAACAAATTCTTCAATTTCTTATACCTTTATGTTCAAAACGAAAAAAAAAAAGTCATTTGTATCTTGTAAACAACCAAGTAGTTAACGCCTTTTTTAGACTTGTATCTTGTAAACAACCAAGTAGTTAACGCCTTTTTTAGACTTGTATCTTGTGAACAACCAAGTAGCTAACGTCTCCTCCAGACTTGTATCTTGTAAACAACCAAGTAGCTAACGTCTCCTCCAGACTTGTATCTTGTAAACAACCAAGTAGTTAACGTCTCCTCCAGACTTGTATCTTGTAAACAACCAAGTAGCTGACGTCTCCTCCAGACTTGTATCTTGTAAACAACCAAGTAGTTAACGTCTCCTCCAGACTTGTATCTTGTAAACAACCAAGTACTAACGTCTGCTCCAGACTTGTATCATGAAAACAAACAAGTAGTTAACGTCTGCTCCAGACTTGTATCATGAAAACAAACAAGTAGTTAACGTCTCCTCCAGACTTGTATCTTGTAAACAACCAAGTAGCTAACGTCTCCTCCAGACTTGTATCTTGTAAACAACCAAGTAGTTAACCCCTGCTCCAGACTTGTATCTTGTAAAGAACCAAGTAGTTAACGTCTGCTCCAGACTTGTATCTTGTAAACAACCAAGTACTAACGTCTGCTCCAGACTTGTATCTTGTAAACAAACAAGTAGTTAACGTCTCCTCCAGACTTGTATCATGAAAACAACCAAGTACTAATGCCTGCTCCAGACTTGTATCTTGTAAACGATTATGAAAATTATAGAAGGCAATTAAACTCCCATCAGGAGGCTATTTCCAGGACATATGTTTCTCTCTCTCTGTCATGTGTTGAGAACCTATCATACACATACCAGCGTAGATTTTATTTGAAACTTTCTTGTGAACAAGTGACTGATGTTATTTAACGTGAAAGTTATTAACATTTTGGAGTTGTTGTTATTATTATTATGTTCGTGGAAATATATACACCAAAAAATTACTGATTTCAAAATTTTTAAAATGTTCCCATATTTCTTAGCTTTCTCACAGCACACAATCACGTTGTTGTACATATAATGTGTTCATCAACATAGCGCAGTAACCGAGGAAAAATTTGGTTTTCACGACATGAGAAACAATCTAACTTAGGTGTTGTTAGCGCACTTTCGAGAAGTCGAATGCGCTATTGCACCCGTTTTGTCCGTCCGTCCGTCTGTCATCACCCTTGATCTCAGCATCCATAAGTCCTAGAACCATGAGGTATATATGTTTTTTGTATGTCCTGACCTGCCATTTGTGCATCAACACTCAGTTACTCGATCCGTTAAAAAAACCCGTTAAAACTACCAATAAATATTTCGAATCGAGAGGTAACACTAGCGCAGGGAACGGCCGCCATTGCCGGAAGTCGAATACATAGTTCTTCAAGCATTGAAGAGTGGTGCGAAATCGTGCAAAAGAATTAGTTTTTTTTTTAGTTGACGTCATTAGAATATGTGTAAAAGTTTAGAGAGTTTTACGTCATCATTTGTGGTGACTTGTAGTTAGATTAAAGAGAAAATAAAAGTTTTAAAAATGTAAAGAAATGACTTTTAAATTAAAAAAATGTCAGGTATATACATTACGCAAGAAAATTCATAAAAATATGTCTAAAATCTAAACACAATTACTGATAACTACATAATGCTGATATCTAACATAAGTACTGATACATAATACGAAAATGCGCTAACACGTCCTGAATTCCAATAGGGACCAGGCTTAACATGATTTTTTTTTTTTTACTCGCCGTATATAATATGTGAACAATCGATAGTGACTTACCAATTTCTAGCCAATTAAGGGTATGTGTACTAGTGACTTGATCCCACTTCTTGTGTCTTCCTTACAAAATTAACCACTTCTTATCTAAACAGCACCGGTCCACTTGCCGACCCTTCCTGCTCCCCCATTCCCCCACACACACTCCAACCAAATCTTTATTCCAAGAACACAAGGGACACTAAATGCATGAATCACACCCCAATGATAATTAATCGCGTGTTTACGGTCCCGTGGGCCTTTCGTAGATTTTTATGAATCTTGAGCAAACTACAGCCCTTTTCCCACCGCCGCCCCCTCACCACTTGTCTTATCCCCCCAGAGACTTCAAATAAACGAGTCTTGTACCAATTAGAGCCCTCCCCATAGACCCGAGTGGCCCCCATTATCCAGGGGCGGTAAGTGCCACGAGAGCTGGCAGTAAAACTGCGGACACTTTAAAATTCACCCTAAAAGTTAAAAGAGGCGCATGCGCGGAAGTCCCATTTTTTTCACCCGGTCAAGGCCGCAAGGGACGGAAATCTCGAAACGCCATCTTGTTTGAGAATCCGTTTTGGGAATTGGTGAAGGGAGGGCATGGTGGGAACTGGCTTGCTCCATCTTCTGCTTTCATTTGACATTAGCTGATGGCACTGTGAAATAACTTAATAACTCAGAAATAATTAGAGGGAATAATTTGAAAATAGAAAACAGCAATGGAAGTAATGATTCAGTGATGGGTCTCCGACATGCAAACAATCAATTCTATAATAACACATTGCTTGGAAACACAATAACTGATGTTGGTTTACGGTTAATTTAAGGCTGTGTTAAGAAGAGGAAGGGGGAAAAGAGACGATTAAAGATTCTAGTTATAATATGTATTGTGTGTTTGCCTCTGTTGGTCTCTGGAGACAATGACAGTGCTGTGCACTGCGCGGGTGTAACTTGCATCTTCTACCGTCGCTGTACAATGCCACGAACGAGTTGCAAACTTTGTTACATTAAAGACAGGCGGAAAACGTATATAGAGTCATAGAATTTGATTACTTTTCCCAACAAGCTGTGGCTGTGACCAAAGTGTTTCTTCACCTGGACCTGTCACGGGCTGAATCTTTCCAGGTTTCAATGTTCATGTTGGAAGGTTTAAGGTTCCTCTTGAGGGTATACTGCAAAATAATATACTGATAATGGACAGATTATTTTGTAAGTGTGAGATGAGACACGGAGAGGTGTCCCAGTTATCATATTTGATTGTGTGTTGTGTAAATCAAGGGCCATGTCTCAATGTTGTCCATTTTATGACAACAAACACATTAAGGCTGTATGTACTGCCCGTTCACAACAAAAGCGCTTATTGCAATGACAATAAAATGAAAGTAAATTAAAGTTTACTAATAATTCGTTAAAATAAGTTTTTGTTGTTGTTGTTTTTTAACTTCCTCGTGAAAACTGTTTGCTTAATCTTCATAAGAAGAAGAAAAAAAAATAGAAGTAGACGTACTTAAAAATAAAAAATTCATGTTTCTTTTTTAAACTGTTAAATTTTTTCCACATATGGGAGAATTAAAATTAAATTTAAATTTTATAAGAGCTACTTATAATTCTAATTAAAACAAAGAGTTTGCATGTAAAATCAGTTTTCAGATATATGTAATTTTAAATATTAGTATTAACAATTTAAACGGGTGTTGAGATGTGTCCTAGTCTAAGAGTTTTGTACATTCTTATCATAGACCTGGTTCATAATAAAAACAGTGAAGTTAGCCTCAGGAAGTGTGAATTAACGATGACAGAAAGCAGAGATCACTTAAAGAGTTGAGTTTTAAAGACGATTTTTAGGAAATACACCCATTTCTTTTGTAACTGTTAGATTAAATAGTAGATTTAAAAAGGACCTTAATATAATGGACTCAAAGAATGGAAATTGTGGAAATGAATGAAATAAAAAATTAGAGGAAGACTGAGTAATACGGAAGTAGATAGAGATATGTACATGTTGATGTAGATATGGAGAGGTTGAGAGATTGATGTAGATGTTATTATTAGTAAAAAAAAAAAGTAAAAAAAAAGAGAAATATTTTGTCATGGAACGATGTAAATGCCAATTATATTTTAAAAAATATTTAAAATGAGATTTTGGATATAATACGTGCAATTATTTTTTATTATCACAAAGAAAGGAAGAACTTATTTTAAAACAACAAAAAAAATTTGGCGATTCAAGTTTCACTATTTCCCGCTCACTTTAGAGACAACCAACTCATGTTGTTACACCAGGAGAAGATCTGCGAGCGATTTTCTGGAGTAAGCGGTCAGATACCGATGTCCGAGGTGGGCGCAGAGCACCTGTTTTTTCCCACGTCTCCCATCACTGCCTTGATCAATCAAGACTCCAACTGCCTACCCTTCCCTCACACTATAGCTCCACTGGTCCACTGACAACATCTTCCTGTCCGTGGCCAAGCGCTGCAGACACAGAATCGGATTTCTTTTTCACATACTCTCGTGTTGCCCCTGGTTCTTATTGTGATGAAAATTATTGCTATTACTATTTATTTTTTATGATCAAATTTACTTCATGGAGGATACAAATCAGTTTCTTAGTTCTTCATTTTGTCGTCCATCTCTCGGTGGGGAACACTCACGTTTAACAAATGTCATCGCTGCTACTTAAGAAGAGTGAGTTCTCCCTGTAGTTGACATCTGATGTCATAAAGAGTTTAGGCTGGAGTGAGTGGAAGCTTACGTCGACTCTACGCTGCTCAAAGACGTAACCGGTCGTTGGGAACATCGCTTCACTCCCTTGGCGTCCTATCATTCGCTTCAGCGAGTAGCGGCCCCTGCTCGTATAAAGGGGAGGAAATGTCTTTAAATCGTTATTTTGAGTGACTTCCTCTTCTCGGCAGATCTGCTAAAACATGCAAACAGAAACGGAAAAAAAAATCCGGATCAACGGAGAAAGGAAAATGGGGAGAAATGAAATTAGAACGAGTAAAGATTGTGTGGTGTGTTGTGGAAGAAAAGCTGGATTTAGGCAGAAGCATAGATTGGGTTCGTGCGCCTGGGAGGAGCAAGAGAAAATTTGGCCATTATTAATCCATACAAAAAAAAAAAGGAAGAAGAAAAAGTTGTGTACTAGAGAGGCCAATACCCGGTTTAAATGTCTACATTTCTGTGTTAAGTTGAAAAAGAAAGTTGGAAAATGCGGGAGATGGAGTACAAGGGTTTAAATAATAAAAGGTTTTAGGAATAGCCCAGAGTTAGACCGATAGACAGAGATAAAAATACAATTATGTATTCAAAATGGCAACGCTACTTGATTTTAAAACTCCTTTCTGTCTTCCTTTTTAAAAAGAAATAATCAATTTTTAAAAAAAAATCAATCTTATAAAATGTATAGCATAATTTTCTCGATCCCTTAAATTAACTAACAAATCCCCGCTCCGCAACCAAAGTAAGATGTACATTAGAATATCTAATGTGTCCCTTTTTTTTCCTATAGATTATAGAAGATTATTGAGTCCTACGTTCTATGCGGGCCTGTTTGACAGAGGCAGCAGGGTTCACATGCCTTAGTTGCGTAGCACAATGCCTGGACGCCTTTATTTATTTTAATTATGTCGGATACCCAAAGGGACTGGGATTATTTTAGGTATTGGGGATAGGTCCCTGTTTTCACAGAGATTCGAACCTCTCGACTCGGTACGCCTGTCGTGCGCACATGCCACTCGACCACCGTTTCAACTTTTGACGTTCTTTGATAAATCTCTAGCGCCTTTGAATTACGCTAATGAGAACTCGTTATTCCGTTGTCATTTCCCCTACATCCGAAGAATGCGTCTCTCTCGATCGTTTTTTTTTTTAATAACGTTAAAAAATCTGCTAAGAAAACACGGAAATGTCTGGATGCCCGCAGTGATCTATCAACTTAATTAGCCAACTGCACAAGCAGGTCCGCCCCACCCCGACGATACCCCAATACCTCCCCCAACCAAAAATATGTTATTCTTTTAAAATAAATGTTGTGTTATTAAACGTTCAATACAATTATCAGTATCACTGTAAAATAGCCACTGCCCTCACTGGGTTTTATGCAGAGGCGTCACTAGGGTTGGTGTCACCCAGGGCGGTGGCTCATGGTGTCACCCGGAGCGGTAGCTCCTGGTGTCACCCCGTCATGATTGAACCCATATAACTCCTCCGAGTTTTCCAGTGCCAAATAACGGGAATATATAGAATTTTACTGTCTGGTATCACACCCCTGATGGTGTCACCCGGGGCGGCCCACCCCCACCGCACCCCCTAGCGACGCCACTGGTTTTATGCTCCACATGCAAAATTATCTTTGCACAAACTTTTAATAGTGTGTAAACTTGTCTTCTGGCCGCTTTCTCACTTGTAGGCGTTCATTCATGGCACACTCCAGCATACAATGAAACATGGAAGTCCTTTGTAACTTAAATAACTTTAATTCAATACTTGAACGTATGTACACTATTTTTACATAATAATATACAACAGTGAATCAAATTGAATCCAACTCCTGTCTTTCCACATGCCCACTCTCTTCTCATCTGACTCGCCGAGGAGTCTGGTCTAGCACTTCACGTGATCGCTCTCAACCTATCCCATATCATGTGACATAGTGGATGCGTGTAAATATAATATAATTGTTAAAAATGTAATTGCAAAGGAATGCTCACTAACTCATGGAGTCGATAGAACTTACAAACTGAGTAACTGGAGCAGGAATAAGAAATACAAACAGAGAGGGGAGTCGGTTAAATTCACAGTTTAAATAAATGTCAAGTTTCGGGGGGTGTTCATTAAAACGAGATAGGCAGCCATTTAACGAGCTCCAACCAAGGGACTGAAATGCCTCACCAGTTAAGTTTCAGAGTTGATAGAAATAGTTTTTATTGCACGCTTTGATTTTAATCACTTTGTTTATATGTTGTATTCATCCGGTCGGACCGATTGTAACGTAAAATTTAAACCACTTCTGATGGTCCTAGAGATATCAAAATTTTACTACAGATAGATATTGGATGACAATGCATTGTTTCAAAATTTCTAGGGCTGCGGACATTACCGATTAATTTCTCGATTAATCGGTAAAAATTTTTATCGATTAAAATAATTTTAATCGATAAATAATAAGATAAAATAGCAATTAAAATTAAAGAAAATGCTTCAATTTTTTTTTCGATTTATTAATAAATAATTAAATATTAATAATTAATAATACTTTGCTGGGTTTTTTTAACGTACAAACTACTCCATCTAAAGGAAATATGACAAACGTGAAATCTTTAAGTAACCTGTTTTATAAGGACAATGATATAAAACACATTGTCTTTAATTAATTAACAATAACAAAATTTAAATTCATTATATTGAACTTTTTATATTTAAATATATCTCCTACAATATTATAGTTTTAAAATTAAATTAAATACATTGATATGGGCTTTTTTAAAAATGCCATAAAAGTTCACAAAATGTGAAAGAAGACAACATAGTGAAAAAGTGATTATGGGGTCTTAGAAAAAAATCATGACTTTTGAACCACTTGGGATAAAAAGATGATCTTTATGTTTTTGTTTGTCATCAAACAAAATCTATATAGCTGTAGACTATTACTTTTATATTTTTAAATTAATTTGAAATTTTCATCCAAGTGCCTAAACTTTAATACGTTATTGAACTTATTTTTATTTATATGTCCTAAAAGTAGCTCAGTTTTTATTACTTCCCTTGAAATTTTCAGTTTAATGACGTCATATATCTTTATTTTAAGCTTCAACAAAATTATCGGTTAATTAATCGGTAAATTTTGAAAAGTTAACGATTAAATTTATTTTAATCGATAACAGCCCTAAAAATTTCAGATCTATCGAATATACCGTAATGTAACTTATTAAAAAGTAAATTAATTTTGTTTTTATTGCATTAAAACAGCACGAATAGCTTGTGATTTTCATTAAAATACTGTTATTCATTAAAAAAAATGCTACGCCAATCCAATTAAAGATATGTGTAAATACTTTGAATTCTTGTATTTTATGGAAAATTATTAAGATTTAAAGCAAGAGCATGAAAATATTCAAATTTCTCCGTTAATTAACACCACAATAGCATAAATAATTTTCGAAAAAGACATACTTAAAAATTTCAAGCGTCTTGGAAAAAAATTAAATCTGAAGTAACTAGTAAAACGAGATCAGATGCTGGTCAATAAACCTTTTTCTTTTCTATAGTATCTCAATTTATAGGAAACCGTCTTTTAAAAAAAAAATAATGCAAACCCATTTCATGGAACAAATATATGTGCAAATACAGAACGCTTTTATAGAGAGTTGGAGATATCAACTGAACACCGATTTAGAATTAGACAAACATGCGTGAGCAAAATTGAGAACACTTGGTTCTAACTTTAGAGCAAGAAGCACATTGAGTTATGTTTTTATCCATGGATGTGATTATTTAAGAATATAAAAGAACGCGCTCATGAGTGACATGTCCTAGCAAGAAAACGTTCGTGTATAATACGATGTAAACTACTACATTCTTGTAGCCTTCAAAAAAAGTATCTTGTATTTTTTATAAATGTGTATTTATAGGTATATCATCTTATTCGGCCTCCATAATAGGGCATGCAATGGTAAAAATGTTCCCCACCTTTTAAAATGTACTTCGTCTCAAATAAAATTATTTATTAATGTTTATTAATTTATTAAAAAAAATAATAATACGATTGTCTGAAAGGGCCATCCATAAATGTCGCCACGCGATTTTAATTGATTTTTCACCACCTGCCCCCTCGACACAGGTCGTCACAAAAACTTAGACCCCTTCCTCAATATGACGTCACAAAGACTCCCCCCCCCCCCCAATAAGAGAAAAATGAGCATGTTTAAAATAATTTTTAAATCCTTGATATTAACTTGTGGTGTCTGAGCCCTTGCTTGCTTGCCGAAAAAACGTTGGATTGATTTTTAACCCTTTTCCTCGTAAGCTAGCGAATTGAAATTTTGCCGAGAGATTCGTGCCGGTGATAAAAATAATGTAACAAAATTTCAGATCGATCGAATGTACTGTAATTGAATCATTGAATTTTAAAACTATTTTATTTATCCTTTTGTATCATGTTAATTTTTTAGATAGAGTTTCGTGGTGCGTAGTATGTTCAAAAAACTTTCTGTCACGCAATAAGGTGCGCATTACATTGACAATACTTTTTAAAAACATATTCACGATCGGTGCGCATTAAACACGTTTTACGAGACAACAAGAATTTTGTATTTTCGGATTGTTTTTCCCTGCGTATTAAAATGAACATCCTTATTGTTATGTCTCGCATATAAAGTTTTTTCTTTAAATTTCCATTTAGAGTCGATATGTTTTTAGTGTAAGGCTGCAATCTAAATCGTATAACGCGTGAAGTCACGTAAAAATTCATTAAATATAGTGTCAGTATTCATGTATTTTGGTGGAACTTTGATTTTAAATTGCATGATTTTAATGGCGTAAACTGTGTTACTTTTCTCCCCCCCCCCCCCTTTTTGCGTGACTTCATTTATGGGTGGCACCTAAAAGGGCGGCATATTGGAGACCACCCCGGCCGGTCAAAAGCTCTAGCTACGCCACTGATGATTTGTGTTCATCAACCTGTGAGCTTTAAAGCAAACAGTAAAATAGAACGCCCAGAAATATAAACATGTTTTTGTTACGTCACGGCTATCAAATAGCGAAGTCAATGGTGCGCTCGCCTCACAAGCTGAGGGGCGTGGGATCTAGCCCACGTTAAAGCCACAATAATTATGTTGATGAATGATTATCGCTAAAAAAGAATTTCTCAGCTGACCTGGAGAGGAGATGGGCGCCGCCAAGGTGTACCAAGCGCCGAGAAACTTCTAAATGAAACAATAGAGCCCCTAAGACCAAGAGGTTATCGGACGGACGGACACACACACACGCACACACACACACACACACACACACACACACACACACACACACATATTCTAATAAAAAATCAAATTTAATTTTGTTAATAACCCAATAAAATAATTGTGCTTCCAGAAACACTTAAGAATTTATTTGCCTTTTTTTAAATAGTGCTTCTTGAAAGTGAGTTATTTTCGTATTTTATTCATAAAAAACTTTCTTCAAATTCAGGTTTTAAAAAAAGAAAGTGAAATGAAGGAGTCAGATGATTTAAATGCCGTCCAGGCGTAGCAGAAACCGTCCGCCAATAACATGGCCAATTGCAAGCACCTGGGTTACACATCTTTTACTTAACTCTACATCTATCACTCACAAAACCCGACCGTTTTTTCTTTTTCTGCAGACATGTAACTCCTCCCCAAGGGCGAGTCTGTAAAAAACATTTCTTCCGAGCGTTAAGATTTATCACCCTTGCTTGGCTCCTCGTTTTCCCATGATTCCCCCGTTTGCCTCTCTTTTTAGCCGGTGTGTCACAGCTGCGGTCCCGCCAATGTTTAAAGTTCCGCTTGAAAGTCATCCCTTCTGAAGACTTTGAGAGCGGTTGTTTTTGTGACAAGCTGGTCTGGTGTATCCATCCTCACCCCACCTCCTAGGGACTCGGGCTTGAAGTTGTGTCATACAAGCAGCACGTACAGTTATTTGCTACAGCTTGAACAGAAACTCTATTTTGAAAATGGTAACGGAAAAAAAAAAGGAAATTATTTGCGAAATAGGGAAATAAGTGCTTTCAATCTGTTACGGCAGCGGTTCGTAAGATGGGTGATACCAACACACAGGGGCATGAAAGTGAACTTTGGTGGTGGACTCTTAGTAGTAGATTTATTGGTCTCCCGTGGCGTGGCGTGGGGGTTGGGGGTTAAAATTACAAATAATTATATTTTAACAGAAAAAATTAAATAAAAATTAAAAACAAATTCTTAAGAGCGTAAATCTAACCAAAAATATCTCGTTAAGAAAAAGGGGTAACACCAGTGGCGTCACTACAGTTGGTGTCACCCGGGGCGGTAGCTCATGGTGCCCCCCTCACGACTTAATCTATAGAACTCCTCCGAGTTTTCCAGTGCCAAATAACGGGAACATATAGAGTTTTACATTTTGGTGTCAGCCCCCTGATGGTGTCACCCGGGGCGGCCCGCCCCCACCGCACCCCCTAGCGACGCCACTGGGGGTAACATCAGTTTCTAGTCTCAACAACTAGGTGTGTAGGCTTAAAGCAGTCATATTATCTACTAAAATTAGAGGGAAACGCAACGAAGTCCGAAGAAAACTATTAGAGATACGATAGTTAGTCAAAAGTTTAATGATCATACAATCAGTGGAACATGTACGATCTTTCGGGTTCATGTCATAAAGTCAATGAAAACATTGATATAATTGCTATTAGCAGTACTGACTTGACTTATGATGGCAGCACATTTTTTCTGACCGATCTAGTGAAGCAATAAAAAAACTATTTACTCTTGATTAAACGAAGTAATAAAACTAATTATAATGCAAAATATTTAAATGCTCAGGATTGTCATTGTTTACCAGAACAGAATCTTTAATGTTTTAGCGATCAGGAGCGAATAGGATCTGAATTGTTTGCGCATGCGTAGACACACAAAGGTTTTAAAATGATATAAGATTTTATAGGGCTATTATTTGTCAATAAAAGTTGGATATAGTATCAGTGAAAATCCTACGCAAATAAATTGTGGCACTTCCGGTTTTAACCGCTTAAATTAGATCGTTAAACGGGTTTTGTGACTTCTGCAGCCCAGCCGTGTTGTAATAAAATCGGTTTAAATGTTTAGAACCGCCGTGGAAGATACGCAAGACATGACATAGACTTTTTCAATGAAATCGGCAATTTGGTTTTGCTACAACGGTTGAGATGTTTTGTCACTGCCGACCGCGATCATTGTCACGTGGTTTCCAGGACTTAAAGAGACAGCATCTACCCCGGGAAACCCGAGAGCCCTATATCTAAACGGCTGTCTGGGTGAAATGGATACGAGCTCTCGCCATTCTCTACACCCCGCCACCCCCATCCGCGTTGTCTCGCCGTGGGGTCAGCTGAGTCTGGTGGCAGGAGATACGATTGTACACATTGTGCACTGTATTCCGCCGCGAGGTGTGACAACAAAAAAAAAAAGTTCTGCCGGGGAAGAGAATTATAAACGAAAATCAGATGAAATATAAAGGAATATTGGGATCATCCAAGGTTTTAGGGGGAGATAACTCTATAATGGTCACGAGTGTGGTCACACGGTCAATATTTGGGGTATAAATAGGATCATGATAAGCTCTGAGCATGGAAAATGGCTGCGGATTGAGGTTGATGATAACAGAATATTAGCATTTTGAAGGATTTGCTCGTACAATGTGTTTAGGGTACAACTAAGATCTCTGAGCTCCATCGGTCCTGTAAAATCTGTTTAACTTACGGGCCTTTTTGTGAGAGGTAGTGCTAAACATTTCGGGGGAGGATTTGTGTGTAGTCTAAAAAAAAGGTGTTGGCGAACGAAAAATGTGCCAAAATATGTGTCAGAGATCAGTGGCGTCACTTGGGGGTGGTGTGTGATACCTCTGAGAGGGATACCCAAATACGTTACCCTGCGGAACTACTAAGTCACATGCAACTTTAGCTGGAAATAACACAGCATTTGAAAAACAACAGTTGAATCCAGTGGGTAATAACTTATCGTTTTATAAATCAGCTTCAATGTGTCATTACAGCAGTGTCACCTTGCACCACTGCCATCACGTGCTTCAATGTCACTTGTTCCATGGCGTAGGTGGATGTCGCCTGACAGCGCGTGGCCGATCTGGTAAGGGTATAAATAAACTGATCGTATAGGGCAGGGATGCCCAAACTTTTTGTATGGCGGGCCAAATTCCTTTATGCAAAGATATTCGCGGGCCGGGTTAAAATAATAATATAAAAATGACATAGTATGATGAGTTTTTATTGTAAAATTTTAATGTGAATGGTGAAACTGAGATCTTGAATAAATAGGTGAGGTCAGGCTCAATGCCACTGGTTTTGATACGTATGATATCACGTAGTTGAGAGTCACTTATTCTCGTCCTCACACAGATCTTGTTAAAATTCATAACTGAAAATGTCTGCTTACGTAAGTATGTCGAGCCAAACAAGCTAAGCATTTTTTTAAAACAAATGTTCGAATTCCTTTTAATCTCTCTTTAACCATGACGCTCACTGTAAAAGTCAAAGAGAAGAATTTGTCTGCTGCGACATTCAGCATCAGTTTGCAGCTCAATAATTTCCAGCTGCAGATTGCCGCAGTATTATCAAAATCTACAGAGAAATATGAAAATTTAACAAAAACAACCATGTTTATCTTTTCAATAGTTATTAAGTCATGAAGGCGTCTTTGAAATTCATCAGCCAAGGATGTGATATCTGCATCATACCTATGCATTTGCCTATTGAAGCTTCTTTCTGGTAAACATGTCATGATTTCCTGCAGTGAGGGGAAATGTGTGGTATTAGGCTGCATTTGAAAAAGTTGCCTTTGAAAAAGTTGCAGCTTGTTCCCAAAGTCCTTGACATGTGAATATAATTGGCTTACCACTGCATTGTGCCCTTGGAGAATTGTGTTAAGAAGGTTTATATGTCTTTTCACATCAACCGAAAATGCAAACTATGCAAGACAAGCAGCATCAGATAGTTCTGGAAATGGTTTTTCCTTATCTTCCATGTACTTCCAAATTTCTTTTTTTAATGTGTAGACGCGCTGAAGTGCTGTCCCCCGACTAAACCATCTTATTTCATTGTCATACATAACATCTTTGTATTCTCTCTGGATGTCAAGCAGACACTGCTAAAACTGGCTGTGAAACAGGGTTTTAGAGCGAATAGAGATCACATCCTTTATCGCTTGCTTAAGGACACGATCACATGAAAGGTGTTTAGCACAAAGAACATCTTTATGAATGATACAGTGAAGTTTAAAAACTTTGCCAGCCTGACTAAGCTGACTTTGTAACAGACAAGTTTTGCTAGTCAACTGTGCTCACGAGTCATGGCGATAGCCATCAGTAATAAATAAATATATCGTTTACTTGGTAATTTAACGTCACAGACAGCAGAACAAACAGAACCAAATACATTTGTTCCCCTTGTCAGTCTTTAAGACTGAAGTCTAGTAATTGGTAAACAATAAAATGTTATCGACTTTTGCCATCATTTGACGTTATCAAAACGGTAAAACTTGTCGAATTTTCTTATATTTAATGTTGTTAAAAAATAATACGTTAGTTAATTAATTATTTCATTTGAGGCCGCGGGCCGGTAAAAATTTCTTCGCGGGCCGATTTTGGCCCGCGGGCCGGACTTTGGGCATCCCTGGTATAGGGTATGGGGGTCTGGTTTCTTTTGAATATATACGCAGTGGCATTTGAATTAAATTATGAAATTCTTCAACTGATTTCAACTGTGACAAGAAAATATACAATAAAAAATTTTGGTCACTCGTGACAAACGTCGTGTGCCAAAGACCCTATTCTGGCACGCGAAACACAAGGTTAACATTTCGATTTGTTCCACTTTGTTGTTGATCAATAAGTTAATCCTCAATCATGTTCAAGACAAACAGCTTGAAGTGTTGTAATGTAACATAACTTCCGTTTTACAAAGTTAATTTAAGTGAAAATTGTCGAAAACTGATTAGTGAAGAAGCTGATAATTTTTGGATGATTGATTTAGAGAGAATTTTCAGCAACAACAAAAAAAAAAAATGTATCCTGTAGCTCCCAATTTCAGCACAATCACTTACCCCTCATATTCTCTCTCCAAACACATACACAATCTATTTGATGATAAAGTTAGCGGTTATCAACTTCTTGTCTTTACACCGTATCAGTTCTAGCTAGTCACCGAATAACGGCGATGGTCCCTGTTATGTTATTATGAATTATTTTCAATGATGTATTGTGTTTGCAAGAATGGGATGACTTTTATTATCTTTATAAGCACATTACAATTGATTTCAAGATAACAATATCAATTCCAACTTATTAAATTTTAATTCCCCACTTTGCCAAATTGGCAGCGCACTAAACAGAAGCCCATTGAGGAAGAGATTCTTCAAAAGCGGTGGAGGTGGATCGGTCATACACTAAGGAAACCTGCTTCTAATACAACAAGGCAAGCCCTGAAATGGAACCCACAGGGTAAACGGAAAAGAGGCCGCCCAAGAAACACCTGGCGCCGAGAATTGGAGGCAGACATCAAGAGGATTGGCCATGAATGGAAGATCCTGGAGAAAATGGCCCAGGATAGAGATGCCTGGAGAGCTCTTATAGGTGGCCTATGTCCTAGGAGGAAGTGCAGACGCCGGCGATGATCGGTAGATGTCCCTCATGGACGAGAAGGCTCAACAACTCAACAACTTTGCCAAATGTTCATTTTACTTTTCGACCGTGAGAAGCATGATGTGGTAAAGATGATGTTATCAGTACAGGAACTGGGTGGCAGATAGGGTGTTTTTTTCTGCGATCATTTCAAGAACATAGGCCCCCTATGAAAGTCTTCCAGTCATCCCTATCCTTGGCCAGTACCTCCTGCCTTCTATGAAGGTCTTCCAGTCATACCTATCTTAGACCAGTACCTCCTGCCGTCTATGAAATTCTCCCAGTCATCCCTATCCTAGACCAGTAGCCCCTACATCATTCAGGTAAGCACAAGTCGCTTGATGTCTGCCTGCACATCTCAGCACCAAATGTGTCTTGGACGGCTTTTTTCCCCGCTTACCGTGACGCCTGCCATGCCAGTTCAGTTTAAAGCAGGTTTTTGTAGAACATGGTCAATCCATCGCCTCTGGAGAATCTCCTGATGAATCGGCGTCCGCCGTGTCCGCTGCCACAATTCCATTTTGCTGATTTTTCCAGGCCCACTTCTACAAATAGTTGAAATATTACCACAATGCCCCCTCCTCCCCTCTCCCCATTGTTCTCCATCAGAGCGTAAACGAAAACTGAAGATGTCATGTTGGGACATCGAATGGATGAGATTCCTGGACTGCCGCTGATGACCTCGATTCACCAGCTCCCCATCCAACGTGACAACGAGTTACCCCTTTGTTAAGACGACATTCATCATTGTTGTTCCTTCTTTTTTTATAATGATAGTCTTATTGCCTTAAGAGTGACATTTTAAAGTACTTTACAGCACACCCCCACCCCAACCGGATCTATTGAACAGCTGAGTTAGTGACACTCATTGTTACTCTGTGAGTTTAAGAAATGCGAGAAATATTGAAATTTTTTCAAGATTAGATCGTAGAAGACTGGTACTGAGAATGGAGAGTTTTGAGGTAAAACAACAACATTATACGTTAAGTAAACTATCAAAAAGCGTTTGTGTCAACTCGTGTTTTTCTAACAAGTCCTTTGCTTATGGCTGCCTCTAGTAGTCGTTACTGACACCCCACATTTCCAAGTACCGACTCCATTAAATTGGGCAATTTTCAGGGGTGTCACGTGTTAGACTCTCTTTGTAACTTTTACCACATCTTGCTGCTTACAGATAACGTCATCTGAACTACATTTTGCTACTTACAGATAACGCCATTTTACCACATCTTGCTACTTATAGATAACGCCATCTTTACCACATCTTGCTACTTATAGATAATGTCATCTTTACCACATCTTGCTACTTATAGATAATGTCATCTTTACCACATCTTGCTACTTACAGATAACGTCATCTTTACCACATCTTGATGCTTATAGATAACGTCATCTTTACCACATCTTGCTACTTATAGATAATGTCATCTTTACCACATCTTGCTACTTACAGATAACGTCATCTTTACCACATCGTGCTACTTACAGATAACGTCATCTTTACCACATCGTGCTACTTACAGATAACGTCATCTTTACTATATAAGGCTGCTTACAGAAAACGTATGCACTGGATTTTAGTTACTATTATTTATTAACGGTTTTAGGCCTTGTGTATGTGCGTCTGTGCAATCTTTTGAATGTGCTCTTAATACTTACATATAACAACTACAGTCTATAACACATTCCATCTTCTCATTTAATGTATTCATTTCTTTCATAGGTTTCTTGTGATCTGCGAAAAATGACACCTAACTCCCCACCCCCTTCACCCTTGCCCCCCNCCCCCGCCCGACAGTCCTTACCAGAAAGTTAACAAAACATTCGAAGATTCACTATACAGCTCACAGAACAATCCCGACCGTTTGGAGTGTGTCCCGCATGTGTGCCGCTCAACAGACAGCGTTGAAATTCACGGCTGAATGACTTTAAATATTTCGAACATATAACGGGTCTTTTTTCGGCTCCTTGTTGACAACCAGGTCGGCGGACGCTTGAGAGACACTGAAAGCCTGTTGAAGAGCATAGCGCTGAGCTTTGCCGAAACTGTCGACGATTAGTGTCAGTTTGTACAGAGGCGGACATTCAAGGGTTTGATGGATGGTAGGGGGTATACATATTGAGATAAATTTCTAACGTTTAAAAAAACAAAATGTTACCAGGATAACTAACACTTGACGCGTCTACTCGCCAGACATTTATATTACGGTCCTTTAATACGGACCACTTATAATTATATAGAAGAGAACACAAATCTTTGAAATGCTTTGTTACTAAGGACCAATTTTAATAAGCCCATAACTTCCACTCAGATAATTATTCTCCTATTATATCAATCGCATTTTATTTCAATATTAACTCATCCAATTATTTCGGGCTAACTAATTGCTAGACATGTTTAATTGTTATATATGTCAAAGATATTTATAGTTACCTTTATATTAAGAGAAATAAGCGTAGAGTGCAATGGGTCAATAGACTTGTACTTGTACGAGTCTTGAAATAATTTGATGCTCATTAAAAATAAATTACAACATAAAATCTCCCATCCACTTACTTGGGATTTAAAATACGTTGGCGGAGAACATTAGGAATAACTAGTAAAAAGGAATGGGCCGTCAACAAAACAGTCACAGCCCCTTCCAAACTGACCAGTGGAGGAAGCTGAACCACCATCATCAGAGTATGGTGACCCAAATGACAACGGAGCATTATCCTTCCAACTTGTACAAGGACTGAAACCACCGGCGCCGGGTCAGAGAGGGCGAAGAGTCAGGCGCTAAGACAATTCTGTATGGCACTGTCCAACAGATGGCACTGTCCAACAGATGGCACTGTCCAACAGATGACACTGTCCAACAGATGACACTGTCCAACAGATGACACTGTCCAACAGATGACACTGTCCAACATCT
>MUZC01003120.1:43076-87460 GCA_002072015.1 Radix auricularia
CAGATGACCCTGTCCAACAGATGACACTGTCCAACAGATGACACTGTCCAACAGATGACACTATCCAGCCGATGACACTATCCAGCCGATGACACTGTCCAGCAGATGACACTGTCCAGCAGATGACACTATCCAGCCGATGACACTATCCAGCCGATGACACTGTCCAGCAGATGACACTGTCCAGCAGATGACACTGTCCAGCAGATGACACTATCCAGCCGATGACACTGTCCAGCAGATGACACTGTCCAGCAGATGACACTGTCCAGCAGATGACACTGTCCAGCCGATGACACTATCCAGCAGATGACACTATCCAGCATATGACACTGTCCAGCAGATGACACTGTCCAGCAGATGGCACTGTCCAGTTGATGAAACTGTCCAGCCGATGACACTGTCCAGCCGATGACACTGTCCAGCAGATGACACTGTCCAGCAGATGACACTGTCCAGAAGATGACACTGTCCAGCAGATGGCACTGTCCAGCGATGGCACTGTCCAGCAGATGACACTGTTCAGCGCTGGCACTGTCCAGCAGATGACACTGTTCAACAGAATGACACTGTCCAACAGATGACACTGTCCAGCGATGGCACCTCCAGAAGATGGCATCTCCAGCAGATGGCACTGTCCAGCGATGGCACATAATGCGAAGTTATTGGCCAAGACTTTAAGGACGTAGTCGCAAGACTTACAGGGTATGTACGTTATGAAGCAGGAAAATCTCGAATGATATTTCTTGATTCTCACACCATCCAACTGTTTGAATTTTTGGTTTAAAAAAAAACAACTATATTAACCTGTTATTTTTTTGGTTTCAGGTGTAGTGGATAAAAGAAGCACTGGATAAAGCTATTGATCTTAATTCAAATGTCTTATCTCACACAAGGAACCTACAAAGGAATATTTCAAATACTTAGACTCACTCTCTAAGAGGATTGTGTAGTGAGTAAAAGTACTTAGAGTATACCATCAAAATAGATATTAGATAGAATAGATGTAAATGGAATACCCACAGAAATGCGGCGAAAAAATTGTCAGCGTTACCAGAAAATTAATCAAACAGGACTTTTATAACAAATGTGTTGTAGTTGCGGTGGGTTGTGGAAAGATGCTAAAGATAGAAAGTTAAAAGTCTGGTTTGGGCGGTAATTTTTAAAATTTCTTTCAGAGGTTTGTCTTTTTCACGGACACAGTTTATATTTGGGGAAAGTGGTCTCAAAGTCTAAAGCCCGGACCCCGTGTGGCACTAACATCAGCTCCGCCCCTATTTCGGGGTGTGCGCCCCCAACTTCTTGGCACACCTCCTACAAGCTACTGTTATTAAATACAAAGGGGTGGGGGATCTTTTTTTTTTGTTTTTGAAAAAGTGGGAATCAGTAGCACTTGAAACTCAAGTACCCTAAATTCTCACAACGTGTCCGAATCTATGTTATAACTATAGCAGCGAAATTCGGGAACACTGCGTAGCATTATGTTACAGTGCTTGAACCTAAGTGACGGTGCATGAAATTCTGCAACCGGGCCCTAAAGATCTCCCACCGCTGCCGTGACTCTATTCCGGTGCATGGATTATATGAGCAGAGAACTGTGAGCGTTGAAAATACCAGGGTGTACACGCAAACTCCTGGGTATGTCATTATACGCTTAAATAATCTGGTAGCCAACATGAAGGGGAGGCAATTAATGTACAATTATGAACGGCGGGGCGAATAATTAAGAGTTGTAGTTCTTTGTCAGTGACTAACCTAACAGACGGAAGGTGGGTCCCGCGGTAAAGAGAGATTGTAAGGAATTTCGGTGTCCCCTTGTTGTGTGAAGGGGTTGTTGAATATGTAACATTTTTCAATGATCTGTATTTGCCTCTTCTCCTTGACAATAGTAAATGGGGGTGCGAGAGCAGGGTGGGTAATTGGGACTATAACAAGTTGGGTTTTCATAGGCTCATTCTTCTTCTACATTATGTTTTACTTTTGCAGAGGATACCTATAAAAGAATAACTTTAGTTTAAACGAAATTAAATTTTTTTTTAATTGAGTATAAGTGTTGAGACTGTGATAAGGCTTAAAGGTAGTCTGTGGGAGAGGGGGTGATGATGTGTTAACAGAATTTTAAGTTGAGGTTGCTACTGCCTAGTAATGAGGTATGTTAATGCCATCAAAGTGTGTAGGGGCGGGTGTTTAAAAAATTCACAAAGGCACCACCCCCCAACCATCCGGGCATCCTCCTTTCAAGACGCTCGAAACTATTTGCCTAAGTAAACGAATGGAGGTACTGCACAGATAGTATGAAGCCATAACCATCGTCCGGGAGTGTCCGTCGTGTGACCAATCAGTCCCTCACACACGCGCACAGTTCGAACAAAGACGTGAAACAACGCGAGAGTTCAAAGTGCAATTAAAGTGATAAGTCCTCGTTTCTGGCCTGGGCACCAACCCAAAAACAACATGATGCGCTCAGCACTGATATCTTAAATGAGGCTGGTGGCCCTCTGAGGCTTTAATGCCAGCCACAAGCTGCCAGGTCCCTAGAACTTCACTACATGAGCTTAACATTAAACCTTCAAATTCTGAATTCATGCCAAGCAAAATGATATTACATGTAATATAGAAAAGAAAATTTAATTAAAAAAAAAAAAAACTAAACGAAATCAAATCAGAAAACAAAAATTCGAGAAAGGGATTTTAGGGCCATTAGCTGTTCATGTCTAGGGATTTAAGACAGAACAATATTTTCGTTTAATTTTTTTTTCAATGACAAAATAAAACAACACAATAACTTTTTAAAATATGTAATTTTTAAATTTTGATTTTGATTTTTTAAAATTAAATTTTAGTTTTGCTTTTGGCTAACGTCACTAGCAATCGCCATCAAGCGCTTTAAGTATTGTTTTTGTTGTTTTAAATGACTTCTGCTGAAAGGTATTTAATTTCCGGAATCTGTTGTTTCTAGTTCTTGCTTTGAATTGCTCGCTGACAATAGTGGCTCATCACACTGGTTTAAATTGTCTTTTTATTTTAGAGTGTAACTACGTCGTGATCCACTAATTCTATATTTAACATGGCCTTGACCCCAGTGTCACCTCGCATGACACCAAGTTACCACAGTATCTTGTTGTTGCTGGAAGTAACTTTGCTTTACAACTAAGATTCACATATACCCCATAAGATAACTCATACTCATCATTTATGATTGTTCCCATCAGATTTCAGGCCTCCGTTAAATAGTAAATAAGCGGTAGTTAGCGGTTAATGTTAATTACGTTTATTAGTTCCACCAAGAAAAATATCGAAAAAAGTAGTTTTGACGGATTCTGATAAATACGAATAACTTCTATATGTATATTGATAAATCGTTTTCATTATCGTTCGGATAAATTCATCGATTCTTCCTCAACATTCTTGCTATTGTGTTTGTGTCCGTAACTTCGTTCAACTCATTATAGTTTTTTTTATTTCCATTTCACCAGCACCCAAATCCAAATCGCCAGTTGCCCCTGCCCCCTCTGCCCCACCGCCTCCTCAACCTGTCTCTACCCAGTAATCTAACAGCGTCTGTCTGCCTGTACAATATATACATTTTTTGGACCCACCCATCTTCGGATTAGGGAAACCAAACTGCCGACCATGGGGAGGTAATCCGTTTCATTCCACTAGTTCCCCCCCCCCCCTTTGTCTCCCGAATGTAAGACAGATACTAAAGCACCTGACAGTCAATGACATACTCATATTAATCCCAGTTTCTTTTATCAGCTGATCGGTGTTAGTGTTATGTTTACTGTGCTAACGGTTAGTGTTATGTTTACTGTGCTAACGGCCGTGCAGACTGTGGCGAAAAATATGTGAATATTGTTTGACAAGTCGTCTAGGGGTATAATATTTAATTTATTCTCTTTCCGCCTACACGCGCATACTTTAGTGATCTCTCACAAAACGATGATCAACAAACAAGATGGTGAAAATGTAATAATAATTTATTATACAATAAGTACAATGAGCGGAAACTGGTTCCGTTATGGCCAAAATGCATCACTAGGCTTAAGCCAATCAATATAATAGTTATATGGTTAATACTTAAATTTTTAGGATGTACTGCCCCGCTCCTTGAATGGTTGGATCTGCAATTCTGTCCTATGGGCTGCTTCACCTATGGTTCCAGGTGACTTCGGTGATCACGGATTGTGTGAATAACCGGCTTCTACACAGGTGATGTGTAGGCATCAACCAGTGCGTTTGGCTTCTTGTTGGCTGCTTCACCTATGGTTCCAGGTGACTTCGGTGATCACGGAAGTGTGAATAACCGGCTTCTACAACTATAATGTGTAGGCAACAACCAGTGCGGTTGGCTTCAGCGTTACATTTAGAGTAAGGCTGGCAATGATGAGTTGTCCTCCTCTGGTCCTGTCGATCGGTGCAGGGGTGAGGTAGGGGTTGGATACAAGTCGCGTGGATAGCGGTGAGTCCAGTTCCTGGTCCAAAGATGTGGGTTGGGGGTCGGATACAAAGTCGCGTGGATAGCGGTGAGTCCAGCTCCTGATCCAGGTATGTCGACACTTCGTTAGGGCGGTTGCTGTCTGGAGTTCGGGTTAGCTCGCAGTACAGACGGGTGCCTAGAAACCAGAATAGATTCTCGCTAACGGATAATGGTGCCGGCTTTCTCCCGTCAAGGATGGCTATAGATTCAGTTCAATGGCTTGAACACTCAGTCGATATAGCTCACTGTGATCACTTGGGCGGAAAAAGAAAGAAACTTGCCGATGCATCAATTTTATACATGTGTGGATAGCCTCGCTTTCGGGCAACCTTGTAGTTCACTGCATATTTAATTAGTGACCTTTGATCCGTCAAGTGTTTCGTGAGTGGCTCCCCTTTTGTTTTGTTGCTATACTCGTGCAAATAATATTGGGCTCACAAATTTCGCCACACAGACACGTAGTATAAGTTTCTGGGAGAATACAGACTTTAATGATGTTACTGACACACAATAGCTGGCTAAGTGGAAATAGAAATTTAACATTATTTGAACTATTTGGATGCACCAGCCTTAATTTCGCATATGACATCTAAGTAGTTAAGTTTTTATCTTTTTTCAGAGTCATCTGATTTCACCGGCTAATTATTTCAAAAGTTAGTTAGATGTATGTAGAATTTATCCTTTAATGGAAAAAAAATAATAATTTCAATAAAATAAAAATAATGTTGGCATCCTTCCGTCTCGAAAGGCGATGGTGAGACACCGTTGGTATGAGTTGCATTTCCTCGTGCGGCTGAGCAGTCCTATCCTTGAGTGACAGTCTTTACCACAGCTTTTGCACACGAATTCTGCGCTTGCCTGTGCTTTGGCCTTTCTTCTAGCTCATCTGTCTCCTCCATCCTTCGTACCTTGGCTACTATGAAACTCTCTTTTACATCTTTACGCCACGTAGATCAGTCTTCTGCCTTACGATCTGAGTTGCTTGTGCGTATTCTGGCTGCTTTCATGTCACTTTGGCGACCTGTCTTCCTCTTTCCCGATACCAGTTCTCCATATAGGAGGTCCTTGGGCATGCGGCCAGGGCTCATTCTTTTTACATGCTTTAGCCATCTCAAGCGTCTTTAACTAAGGAATGAGAAAATGCTTTGTGCCCCAGTATAATTATTTAAGAAAAACAGCCGACCATCTTGTTTCCAATCTCATATTCTAACTTCCGGTTATTGCATCATCTCAATCAAGAACTATCACTATCTTAATTAATTCTCACAATGACTATCAAGATTTATTTCCCTTATTACACCCAGGTAGGTGAAGCTGTCCCTAACCTCCAATTTTTCATTGGCGATATTGATTATAGGAGAACTTGTGTTTTGGGTCATGATGTTTGTCTTTTTCAAGCTGATTTTAACACTTAATTATTTGAAAATGTTGGAGAAGCTTGACACGAGTTATTGCATACCACCTTCCTGTTTGCTATCAGTGACGCATTATCCGCAAAGAGTAGCATACGAATTACGAACATCTGTCATGTTAGTTTTAGCTAGGAGGCGGGCAGTGCTGTAAAGTTCTCAATCAGCTCTGGTGCGCTACCAGATTCCCTTACACAGACATCCTTGAATGCGTATCGAAGCAATACACAGAAGAATATTACTAATAGTATTGGTGTGAGTTACACAACCTTGTTTAGCTCCACTGCTGACTGGAAAGGGTTCTAACGTAGCTTCATCGAACTGCACTGTGCCCTGCATATTGTCATGGAACTGCCCGATGATGGTAAATAGGTGTGTGGGACAGCCACTTTTCTTCCAGGATTTGGAATTGCTCGTTGCGACTGACTAAATCAAAGGCTTTCGAAAGACCCACACAGGCAATGTATAGTGGCATCTACTGATCTCTGCATTTTCCTGGAGCTGCCGTACGGATAGCATCATGTCTATGGACACCGCACTGAAATTCTGGATAGTCATGGGATGCTAGACTCTGAAAATGTTTTAGTATGACACGGGCAAAGGCCTTTCCTACAATACTAAGGAATGAAATGCCACGATAATTACTGCAGTCACTCCACTCCTATCGCCTTTGTTATTATATAGTGTGACTATATTTGCACCCTTAGGTCCTGGGGGATGTAGCCCTGTTCCCATCAGAGGGTCAGAAGCTCGTCCAAAGGTTGTAGTAAAGCTGTTTCTGCCACTCTTTAGAGCTTCTGGTGGTATGTCATCATTCCCTGTGACTTTTTCACAAGCTAGGGAGTCAGTTGCCTTGCATAGCTCCTCCTGTATGGGCCCGACAACAAGTTCTTCCATGGGCAGCAGGCATAGCGGGATGTTTTCTAGAGCGGTGATGGGGACCGTGGTAACTGTTGCATATATTTCCAGATAAAGTTCAACCCACCGTTTTAGCCGCGCTGCCTGGTCTTGAATAATTTCTCCACTCTCGAACTTTAGGGGAGCAACTTTGGACGTCAATTGGCCAGTTGCTTTTTTCATATTTTCGTACATGGCTTTGGCATTCCCCAAGTCTGCAGCTGACTGTATGCTGGAGCAGAGGTATTGGCGCATTGACGTGCAATTTTTCGCCTTGGCTGCTTTTCAGGCATGCAGCTTGTATAACAAGTAGGCTTTTCCTTGTGGGCCTTAAGAGCTTTCCTTTAGTCTTCAGTGAAAGATTTCATCTTGTCTCAATGTGCATCAAACCAGTCCATTTTGTTGTGGGATTTTTCTGCCAAATGCATTTAATGCCGATGTAAAGATCTTGTCTATGAGATTCAGGAGCGGCGTTTGAGGGTGGCAACTGGGGCGACTGCCCCAGGCCCCGCGCTTAGGTAGGCTCCGCGTTTCGGTCCTGAACATGTCTCGTCCTGGTTAATAGCCTATACATGTAGAAATAAAGAGTGGATGGTAGAACGTATGCTGGAAACGATTGTAAAGAAACGAAAGAGGCACTCTTGTAATCCTTTTGCAATTATTTTGCAATATGTCTGCCAATAAATTGCATTTTAAATCACGTCGTAACCGGCACGTCATTTTTCGATAAGAATAAACCGTTGTTTATAGACCAGAGAAAATAATTAACTTGTAATAATTTGATAAAAAAAGTGACACGTGGTATTAAAATTACACAATAATCAAGCTATTTCATATTTTTAAATACCATAGCATACTGGTGCTTAGCGATCTTTACTAGTACTCTGGCCCCGCGGGTTCATTGCTGGCACTAGGCCCCGCGCTTACCTAACGCCGCCACTGATGAGATGCGTCCAATCGGAGTCAATGGTGTCGTGTAAAGACATATTTGAGTGGCATTCATGCATTTTGTCAGTGAAATCTGTGTAGAAAGAGTTATTTTATGGACATCCCTTTTTTCTTGGTGTGGTACAAAGTTTTTCCTCTTTATTCGTACTTTACTGACTACATGGGGGTGATCCGTGTCACAGTCGCCACTGTGATAGCTGCGAGTGAGTAAAACGCTAGCTAGTTGTGCACATCTTCTGAAGATGAGAACCAGCCCCAGTGCCATTGGCGCAATCGAGGGTGTCTCCAAGATACTTGGTTCATATCCTTGCACTTGAAGAATGTGTTGATTACACACAAGTCTCCTGAGCAGCACAGTTTCAGCAGCTCTGCCAATTCTCGTTTATCTTTCCCCTTTCAAAGACACCAATCCATGTGGGCCAGGCTTCGTGGTCGCTCCTCACTCTAGCATTGAAATCTCCTTGGAAGTAGATTGCCTGTCTCTGTGGATGCTGGCTATTGCCTGGTCTAACGCTCCATAGAATTGGACCTTTTTTTCTGGGGTTGAACAGAGGGTTGGGGCATACACACTAAGAATGATTGCTGGGCCCGCAGCTGAGTCTTGGAGTGACGATCCGCTCTGAGCCCGATGACGGTGGTACAATGGATGGTAGGAGGGTGTTCTAACCTGCGAAACCTACATCATGCCGTCTTAGTTCGCCTGTAAGTCTGCCTTGCCATATGAAGGTGTAATGTGTTTCTTATAGTGAGCCGCTGCCTGTGAGCCTAGTTTCCTGAAGGCATGCGATGTCAATCTTCAGTCAGTTGAGCTCTCTATCAATTATTCCTGTTTTCCGTGTGTCGTTTATTGTCTGAAGGTCGTCAGTGATGCCGGGACACAGTTCTCACGTTCCAGCTAGCGATTCGAGGAGCTGGGGTCAAATACATACTTAATAAAAATGCGTTTATAACATAGCAAAGACACTCCCATTAGTTAAAGTTAATAATTAATTATTACAAAAATAAAACATTTAAAATTCATGTCATAATGTGTAGCTTAAAATTTTGGAAAAATGTTTATTGTCGCTTCCGTTGAATTTTTTAATCCTTTAAAAACTCTTTTTATTAAAAATATATCATTTCTGTCGTGTTCCTGCTATTGGTCAGTGATGGTCAGTTATTGTAACTTGTGTATAAGTCTCGCCGCTCCAAACATACTCGAATTCCGTCGTGTTCTTGCTGTAGGTCAGTGATGGTCCGTTTTGTAGCTTGTGTTTAGTTCTCACAACCCAAACGTACCCGAATTCCGTGAATAAACTAAGCGGAATCGCACTGTACTGTAATGTACAATAAGTCAAAATTCAGAGTTCGTGGAATAGTTTTGGAACCCCTGTCAATGGGGTTTAAGCTCGATTTGTTGTCTTGAATCAAACATCTCTTTGTTATTTATTACTAACTTAAGTTAAGGCGAATGTAATTTTCTCACGGGGCCTCGAATGCTTCTTTTGTATGGTCTCCCTCTTGCGACAAGGTCAGTCACCTAAATATAGGGCGTTTAGTAATAAAAAAAGTTGTCGGGGGTAGGGAGGGAGAAGGTGGGAAATTAAAAAAAAAACACCAAATGGTTATTTCCAAATTTCCCAGTAGTCTGGCGGGAGCTGTCAGCCCAGGTTTTGTATGGGTATTGAAGCTCTGACTAAGATCACAGTACATCGCTCCAACGTGCGGTCAGCCTTTACAAGTCCGTGACTAAGTAGGTCATTATCCGACACTCTAAAGTGAAACTGTCCCGTTTCATTTTCTAACAGTGGGTCACTCTTTATGGTTCGACAACTTTTGGATGTGGCCCATAATGGTTTGAAGAACTTTATTTAAAGGGGAAAACGTCAACTTCACTTGGGGGAATTTGGGGGAATTTATTAAATATCTAGCACATTCAATTATTGATCACATCTGGCTTGGAGGCTTGAGCATGATCTCGGGCGCTGGCTAAAAACTTCAGATCTACACTCAAGGGACGTTTTATTCAGAATGCTCATTTAATTTTATTTTTTTTAACTTCTGTTCTGTATTCAGGAGAAACACATTTTTATAACAGAAATTACAACAACAACAAAAAAAATTAACATCAAGTTTTTTTTTTAGAAATATGCATACACTAGCACGGTCATCCGCTAATACAAAACTTTTTTTTTAAAAAATATTTTTAAAAAAATTCAGGAACATTACAAACTCAAAGTCTTTGATGGCGAACCGTCTGAAGAATAAACTAAAAACATGTAGGTGAAGATGGTTATTTTAATTACTCTTTTGTGTTGTAAACAGTGACGTCACTAGGGGGTGCGGTGGGGGCGGGCAGCCCCGGGTGACACCATCAGGGGGGGTTGACACCCAAATGTAAAATCTGTATGTTCCCGTGATTTGGCACTGGAAAACTCGGAGGAGTTCTATGTGTTGAGTCGTAAGGGGGTGACGGGTGACACCATGAGCTACCGCCCCTGGTGACGCCTCTGGTTGTAAATACAATGATCAAACTATATTTAATAGTATCTTCTGATTTACTTGTATGCTTAAAAAACCCAACTGATATGCACAAAGCAATGAGATACACAACAAATAGAAGTAAGACTTATAAGATCAAGTTCTTTGATATAATATGACTAAAAAAAATAGCGCGGGTAACTTGAGGTGTTTGGTACAAAAAATTATAGATATATAATTGAATAGGCAAAAGAGATATCTATAAGTAAGAGGGTGAGTGAACTGTATATATAAAACCTCATAACCATCCGCCCCACGTTTTTAGTCATGTTAAATTAACTTGAACTTGTAGGTTTTAAATTAGTTTCTTCTTTTCAGTCCAGTTATAAAAACGTGATTTAAAAAAAATTAATTTTTTACCATATTTATTTTTATACCAAACACCTCATAAGCGCCCGCCCAACGTTTTAATACCACGGGATGTGGTCACGGGGTGAACTCCGCTGGCAATATAACGTCAACAAAAGCAGATGGATACAGATGCTATATTGTGATAAAGTAATAAACTAAAAATGCATTAATTTGATTACGGTACATTCGATCGATCTGAACTTTTGATACAGTGTCATCCAAGATCTATCGGTGGTAAAATTGAGAGATCTCTAGGACGAACAGAAGTTGTTTAGGTTTCTTGAGATATACACTACTCTATGTTTACCTCTAGTTTCTAGAGATATACACTACTCTATGTTTACCTCTAGCTTCTAGAGATATACACTAACACTACTCTATGTTTACCTCTAGTTTCTAGAGATATACACTACTCTATGTTTACCTCTAGCTTCTAGAGATATACACTACTCTACAATGTTCGCCTTTAGTTCTAGAGATATACACTTCTCTATGTTTACATCTAGTTTCTAGAGATATACACTTCTCTATGTTTACCTCTAGTTTCTAGAGATATACACTTCTCTATGTTTACCTCTAGTTTCTAGAGATATACACTACTCTATGTTTGCCTCTAGTTTCTAGATATATACACTTCTCTATGTTTACCTCTAGTTTCTAGAGATATACACTACTCTATGTTTACCTCTAGTTTCTAGAGATATACACTACTCTATGTTTGCCTCTAGTTTCTAGAGATATACACGACTCTATGTTTACCTCTAGTTTCTAGAGATATGCACTACTCTATGTTTACTTCTAGCTTCTAGAGATATACACTACTCTACAATGTTCGCCTTTAGTTTCTAGAGATAAACACTTCTCTATGTTTACCTCTAGTTTCTAGAGATATACACTTCTCTATGTTTAGCTCTAGTTTCTAGAGATATACACTACTCTATGATTACCTCTAGTTTCTAGAGATATACACTACTCTATGTTTAGCTCTAGCTTCTAGAGATATACACTACTCTATGTTTAGCTCTAGTTTCTAGAGAGTATATACTCCGCCTTGTTTTCCTCTAGCCTCTAGAGCAGGGGTCTCCAAACTTTTCTTCCGGAGGGCCGCATTAACTGTCAAACAGCAGTTCGGGGGCCGACCACACACAGTTTTGTGGTAAACTATAGGTACAAATTGTATATTTTTTCGGAGATTAAAAGGTCTCCGTGGGCCGGATGAGAGGGCCTCGCGGGCCGTAGTTCAGAGATTAAAAGGTCTCCGTGGGCCGGATGAGAGGGCCTCGCGGGCCGTAGTTCGGAGACCCCAGCTCTAGAGGTATACACTAATTTATGTTTACCTCTAGCTTCTAGCTATATACAACACACTATGCTTGCATCTAGCTGTCATTTCCTGCAAGTCTTTGCCAACCTATAACACATACGATATAAAGAACACACAAGCCACAAAAAAACAAACACACAAAAAAGAAAACAAAATCGTCCGAGAATTTTAGTAAATATTTGTGTATTTATTCCAAAGGATGATAGAAACACGATCTCTCATTTTCTCATCCTCATCATTTTAATAGACATCCTCATCTCTATATTGTTCAATAACTATGTACAAATTAACAAGCATTACATTACGTTTTATGATTTTCCCCGAATGTAAAAAGAGTCATGTGACGTGGGGCGAGAGTTCTTAGTGGAAACAGCTGCGCATGTGCACAATTCGCGCATGCGTACTTGTCTTTGTGGGTTCTTAGGTTTTAGATATAAAACCAAGAAAACATCATCTTCACGTTAAGTATTAAATAAAAAGGTCGACTTTAAAAGTAGCTTTTATACAAAATACTCTTAAAAGGTAGCATTAATCAAAAGGTACACTTTAAAAGTAGCATTGATTAAATGAGCTGTTATTTTTTAAACATAAATAAATTTGTTATAGTAAATCGGGGCAGAACCCATTATTTAACAAATAATTGTTATCTACACTTTAGTCTCGACTCGCCCTTTCACTAAGAATCTAACGATAAAATTAACACTAAAGAGTAACAATAAATCTAATACAATATTGTGTGGTTGCGGTGAAGTATAGATCCACAAGTGATTTAATGAGCAGTGCTGATGTGACTTAAGCAAGACACTTGTGCGCTACGCTACTGGAGGTGATTTCTCTATGGCTAGGCGTGGAGACAGATTTTAAGAATTTAAAAACGAGTTAAGAGCACAAAATTGAAATAACAGAGATTGTCATCAAGATGGATGGAGCATGCGCGGATAATGGTTAACCAGACAGTTGGATGATACATAGATGAAAAACTTCTTTGTAAAATTGATATAATAATGATTTAAAAAAAAAAAATTCAATATATAGTAGGGTGCACTACGACGCATACTTGTGATGTTTCATATGTTCTGGATGTTTCATATGTTCTGGATGTTTCATATGTTCTGGATGTTTCATATGTTCTGGATGTTTCATATGTTCTGGATGTTTCATTTGTTCTTGAAGTTTCTTCCCAAGTTCCAATTCACAAAATCGCTTTTAGAAAATGGTAAATATACATAATATTTAAAAACAGAACGTATTTACCTTTTGTAATATGAATGGTATGGATTAACACCCCCTCCTCCCCCCCCCCGAGCCCTGCCTGCCCTCAGTTCTTTGCACCAGTTTCCATCCCTGTTTTATATTTCAGACTTTAAGCAAACTGTTTTTTTTTAAAAATAGATATTCTTGATATTGAAGGAATTTTTAAAAATTCCATTTGCAATATTTAATTGAAGAAATGGTCAATAACATGAGCCTCGTGTTGAAGTCCCTTGTGAGCTTTCCATGTTGATATTTAGAATTAGAATTATGTTTCCTATTGCTTTTAACACGTTTAAAATAAGGGTTTTAAATATATCCTTGAAAATAGAGCAATCTGATGTCTAATAAATAATTCAAAGTGACATTTTCATCGTGAAAACTGATATAATCTTTTGAAAACATCATTTTTTAAACTGATGTAAAAAAAAAACATTGAACATTTTCATAATTCCTTGGTTATCAGCACAAGGTGAGTTGTTGGTTTAAAATTTATTTATTTTACATAAATGGATATGAGATTTTGAGGTGTAGATCTAAGTCTATTGAGACAACAAATGGTGTCCTAGCTATTCACCCATTACTTGAGGAAACAATGGTGTCCTAGCTATCCACCCATTACTTGAGACAACAAATGGTGTCCTAGCTATCCACCCATTACTTGAGACAACAAATGGTGTCCTAGCAATCCACCAATTTAATAGGAAGTTTTCTTAAAAAACAACTTAGAGAGAACACATGAGAACCAAAGAATAAGTACAATTTTGGTGACAAGGGTCGGGGTAGGTGCAGAGCCGTGGCTTTTAAACAATGTAAACACTCCAGGAAAAGGGGCCGCCCATAAATGACGTCACGCACCATGTGGGAGAGTGGGAGGGTCCAACATTCGTGACGATGTGTGACGAGTGGGAGGGGGATTATAACAATTGTGACGTCACGTCACGAAACGCTATTCTAAATCAAAGCCCCGCTTACATATTCGATTTTTTTACTATTTATTTTATGACATTTTGCATGGATTCACGTTTATTACCATAATAGAGATACAGAGATGCTTTCGTTTGTGTGTGTGTGTGTGTGTGTGTGTTTTTTTTTTTTTTTTTTTTTTTTTTTTTTGGGGGGGGGGGGGGTGATGTCACAGCGTTGTGACGTCATATTGGAGTGGAAAATAAGGGCGGTGTCTACGTTTTGGTGACAAAGTGTCAAGAGGGGGCGGGGCAAAAATCGTAAAAAATCGCGTGACATCATTTATGGACGGTGACAAATTTCAATATCACACTGCTGGTGGCGAAACCTCACTTTGCTACATAGATGCACAACATACGGGTCCCGTGGTGCAACATTTTAACATTTTATAAATACATGTATTCGTTGTATCGCTCCCCGCATTTATGATGAAATGAACATCGTAGTAAGTGCATTATGGCATTAGACAACAGAGACAACCTTAGTTCATGAATTGGTTCATTTGTTCATTCAAACACGACCAAAATGCACATAAATAAAGTTCATCACGTAAAAGAAACAAATATATTATTATGCTTCTATTTTGATTGCTGTTGCTGTCAATACTGAAACATTAAAACGTTGCTGTCGTGTGTAGCTGTTGGGTATAAGTTGTTGAATGTTACTGTGTTTGTGTTTGGCTGTTGTTTGTTGCCAATGTATGTAGCTTTTGTACGATGTTGTTGTGTGTAGCCGTTTTAAGTTGCTGTTGTGTCAAGGTGTTGAACGCTGTTGTTGTGTTTTGTTTTTATGTCACTTCATTTTGAACTTTGCAATACTACAGATCCACATACTTATCAAATGAAAACTAAAATGTCAAGATATAAAGACAAAATAACAGATACAGTTTGAAGAATGCTCTCGCCGTACACAAGACAAAATAATAGATACATTTTGTATTATCCTATTTCTGTACACATGTACAGATTTAAAATTGTACTGAGTTTGAAGAGAACTGAGATGCAACTGATAAGGGCTGAGGCCTTCGGAAGACATTAACAATAAAATAATAAAACATGCTTGAAAGTTACCAAAAGCAGTCAAAGGCAATGTACTAAAATTTGATTTAGGCCGTTAAAAAAATGATCTGGCAAATTTTGATGATTAATCCTTGGTTAGTATGTTTGGGTTGACTTGGACTGTAGCCTGGAAATGGTCACTCCATCGGTGTGTTTCTGGGTTCTTGAGAGTTCTTCAATATTCAGTTATCATAACACAATAATAAAAAAAATGCATTGATACTGTCTGTCTTCACATCGAGTATTACAACCAATAAGAGCATTAGATGAATGGCCGAATGTCGCTTTGTTCAACAGATGGAATAGAAATGAATCATTTAGTCGATTGTCAGTGGTAATGATATGAATCGTCAAGACATAAAAATATACATGAATGTGCTTCTAGACAATGGATTCGGATGTTGAAAGTAATCATTAAACAACTAAACGCGATACCAAAGTCGGTGATCTCATACTTCATCTAAGCTTAACTCGCCTTACATTATATGAACATAGATTATTTTTATTTTTTGTAAGCAGAGTTTTAAAAAAAAATTAATTAAGCCTTCAACAAACTCTTAAGCACCAAGTAATGTGCCAACCTAAAAATGCATTTATTTATGAACGTAACATGCTAACAGTTTCACGTTTTTAAATGACACTTGTGAGCTATGAATTTAATCATAGATTTCATACACTATAATTTTAGATTCTTCCTGTTTCTATTGGAAGACTTTATTCCCCACAGTGACACCGTGTTCGGAAGTTAATGCCCTAGTTTTGAACAGGTCCCACATACTACAAGGGATTGATGTACTATCTCCCCACCCCTCTCTCCCCACATACATACATATACATACTAACTCACAAGTGATATGAACTCATGGATCTAATCAAATAGGTTGTGAACCAGTAAGGGAATAAATTTCACCTGAATAAAGAAGCCCCCCCCCTCCTCGTGAAACTTTAAATGTTGCCCTGACTTACCCCGTGATGCCCACCCCTTGGTATAACTATTTGCTCAAGTGGACCAAAAATGCCACTGAATTTGCGACTTTACAAAACCCACCATACGAATTGTTCATTTTTCATGCAATAAATAACAACATAATAATTCATTTACATGGAAGTAAGACAAAGAAAAACAATATTTTGAAAGTAGATGATTTGGTTGTGAGAAGTTTCTCCAATGAAGTCTAATGGCTTCCCGGGTAAACGCTTAACGACATCTGGTCCAGCAATAGTTGTGATAACTTATTTGTTCTAAGGATGATGATGGATGTTCATGGGCGTTAATGTACGGTCAAGGGCTGTTAGTGTACGTAGTCAATGATGCGCTGATGATGCCGGGAATCTCCACCGACTGGAAGCAGCTAAGTACCACAGATGCCCTGATTGTCACGTGTGTAAACACTGGTCCCACATCATGCACTTCCCATCTCACAGACGTCAAAATGCAATTATGTCTTTTTTGGTTCTGTACTGTATGAAAAGTGTTTCTATAACGATATAATAACGCTGGGATCACACAACACTGTCTCGCAATATTAAATTATCTATTTCCCGTCTCAGCTCTTCGGGGTTAATTGTGTAGCTTCCCGACGTGGTCGTTTTGTCATCCTCTTCTTTGAGACCCGGTGCTGGATGGTTCCACCGATCCGACATCGGGTAAGTCCTGTCGGAGTAATGGTTGGCTCGACCCCCAGCCGTCGCCGATGACGCTGTCGGTGCGTACATGGATCTGTCGGAGCTGGTGTGCCCCAGTCGCTCCATGCTCACACTCATCATCGGCTGGATCACCTGAAAATTGTTGTTGGGGTTCCCGTGGAACGAGCGCATCAGGGAGCCGCTGCTCTTGTAGGGCGCCGCCAGGCGGTTCGGGGAGTCCTGGGTTATGCTCCTTGATGGGTGTTGGTCCCGCGGCCTCCCCGCCAGCAGCTGACTGACAGGTCTGCCGGTGTTCCTGTAATGGGGTCTGTGGTAATTGGTCCCCGCTGTGACGTCCAGGACCGGTCTATTTTTGGAGGAATCGCTGCCGTCGGAAATTCCCGAGTCCATTCCGGAAGAGAGTGAACGATGCGGCGACGGGTGGTGAGACGGGGTCTGCCGGATTTGTTTACCCGTGGTGGCAGGAAGTGACGTCTGCCGAGATGTTTTGGGCGGGTGGAGGCCATTTTGTTGGAGTTGTCCTTGAACGTATGACCTGGGCTTGTCCCGCAGTAAAGATGTCGGGTATATGATATTGTGCTCTGAAAACAAGTGGGAAAAAAGATAATTTTGTTAGAATTTTGGCTAGAGTGAAATTTAAAAAAAAAATTATTATAACTTCCAGTTCGGTCCAGTTTAGTCTGGTCAACTTTAATCATCAAAACGAAACTACAAAATAATATTTTTTTAAAAATGTTGACACAAAATGTAACTTTAATTGTGCTTTATGTAAATGTCAATGTCTTCCACCTGGTCTGAAATCTAACGATTCCTTACCCCTATACCCCACCCCTCACAAACTTCTTTCTTTAAAAATGTGTTTTATAACTTTTCATTATACACAATAATGTATTTATGAAACACTAATCCTTAATATTTCCATTCTAATGCACTCTTGATAGTCTTGAATAGTACTGAGTTTTAAATTAAGTAATTTAGTCATTTTATAGTTTAAGAAATAATTAATTTAATTCTATATTCTAAAAATATTGTGTCAATTAAAAACTAAGAATTCCCTTTTCTTTCCCCCCACCCCACCCACAACAACTGCATCTACAGCTCTATGGCACTCAGACTCTGAATGAACAAAGTTATAAAATAAAATTAAATTACTTATAATAATGATCGTTGTTTTTGTGTGTACATAATTCAAAGGAAAAGGATTAATTTTTTGTTAGATCAATGAGAGAAATGAAGCGTGTGAGGAAATGAGCACGAAGACATGCTGTAGTTAGAAACACTTGAGGTAACATACAGGTCACGACGACCTAAGGTTTCATACATTCAAAGTCACATAACACCGTGCAGGGTCCAAGACTGACCTATCAGGGTTAAGTATTTAGTCTGGTCTCCTTTAGATTTTTATAATCTTTTTTTTTAAGATTGCATAATTGTGATTGATTAAATTTTTAAAAATATATGTGAGGAAAAAAGTGCACTGAGAGAGAAGATGGGGGGGGGGGGAGAGATTTTATTGCATTGGAAAAGAAATCGAGATAGATTTGTCAGCAGTAGTTTTGTTAGCAGCAAGTTAACAATAATGTTAAAAATAGTACAAATGTATGCCTTGGCGTGGAGGAAACAGTGTCGGGGGGGGTGGTCTGGAAATAGAGTGGAGAAGGTGACAGTTTCATACATGATTATTTTTTCTTCACCACCAAGGAGAGTTGCCATTTCTATCATGAAGGCCAAGGTGGAAAATTTTTACCCCCCCCCCCCAAGGTTCTCTAGCCCCATCTACATCACTGACATTACGTGTAATATGTTATATTTTCAATAAGAAAAGTAATCGCGTGGCTTCCAATCAAATTTAACATTGAAGTCCCTTACATTGCGCTTGACAAATTACAAGTAATCTTTAATGTACGGGCATAAAGTCCCCCCCCCCCCAAACCCCATGATTTCCAAACACATTCGACTAAAAGAGTTTCTTAGCCGGAGATGATGAAGACCATGTTGTATGAATCATATGATTGTCTGGTGCAACTGATTTGGCGGGGCGGGGCGGTGCCAGAGGTCTCAGTTTGGATGTGTAAGTAGATCCATCCTAGAAGTCAGAAAATATGTTAAAGTCGATTTTGATATGAAGTATTATTTTTATTATCTTCAAAATATTTATTTAAAAGCTGTTTATATCAGAAAACAAACAGGTTAACACCACTTGTAATAGGGGTCAAAATTACAAATACATAAATATATTTTTAAAAAGTTTCTTTGATGCTAAATGGTGCGGGGTCTTAATAGTTTTTGTGTACAATGTGTGCATAAGGTCACCATTAAATAGTTTTTGTGTACAATGTGTGCGTAAGGTCGCCATTAAATAGTTTTTGTGTACAATGTGTGCGTAAGGTCACCATTAAATAGTTTTTGTGTAAAATGTGTGCGTAAGGTCACCATTAAATAGATTTTGTATACAATGTGTGCGTAAGGTCGCCATTAAATAGTTTTTGTGTACAATGTGTGCGTAAGGTCGCCATTAAATAGTTTTCAAAAAGTGGGCATCAGTCTCTATAAAACCAATTATGGCTGAATTCTTGGCGTTTAGTGGGCGCGGTGGTCTAAGTGGTAGCGCACTGGACTACCGAACCGCTGCAAGTACTCGAGTCACGGGTTCGAGCCGCGGCACCGACAAGGCCGCTGGGGCATTGTGCTAACAACACAATCCCCTGCTCGTTAGTGGTCAATGAAACTTGTGAACGGTACTTCACTTGCCCCATAGGCCTTCATGGTCTGAAAGGGGATATTATTTTTTTTATTATTCTAGGCGTTTAGGGATTAATTATCAATACAGATATATTTGAAGTTGTTCAAGGGAATGGAAATATAACACTTCATCACCGGCCAAGAAAAAGTAAATTGATAATTAAGTAACAGTGCGGCAAAAAGTATTAATTATGCACCATATCTATTGATAATACCCTTACGGTGTCAAGCTACACTGACTTAGAAATATATAAATCACTGCAATTTGTTGTAAATTAAAAGGAATATTTGTTTATAAATACCAGGAGTGGGCAAAGCACTACTGTATTGAGAAAATTTAGCTAGCGTACATGGTTCTAGTGTTAATATAAGATATGTGTGTGTAAAGCACTAATGTTTTTTAAAGTAACTTGACGAGCCAACAAACCTCAGGTCCTATCATTTACACCGCCTTAGACTAATGAATGCCGGACATCGAGGAGTTTTTGCCGCGCTAAGAAAAACAAAAAGGAAAAAAATAAATGAACCGTACATTTTGAATGGAATGATTGTAAATGATCTAAGCGAGTATATCTATCTGGCATTAGGAGATTTAAAAAAAAAAAAAGTAAAAACTTATCAAAGTTTCGTTTTAACGGAGTGTGAACATTTTCATTTAGAAGCTGATAAAGTCGGAGGGGTGGTGGTAGGCTAGAGGGGTGGTTGAGGGGTGGTAGAGGGATTCAAATTTTGTTAACTGAATTGTCTGGTTGGAGGAAAGTAGGGGCGCCACAGCTGGAGGCATAGGTAAGGAGCCGGGAACCCCCTTTATTTTTGTAACGTGATGTTGCCTTCTCCATTAGTTACTTACATTTTAAAAATAAAAATATCTTTTATTAAGCACTTGTAGCTGTTTGTTTTTAACTACTATCATGCAGTCTTTTTCAAAAATTGCCATAATATATATATATATATATTTAAAAAACGTTTTAAAAAGAGAGAAATAAACTTTTATTCGTTGCTCGAAGATTATTTCTTATGGTAACATAAAAAAATAAATTAGATTCTCTCGCCACCACAAAACTTCTCTACAGACAGGAGTTAGCTTTACATTAAACACATACCAACTCACGAAAGACAAACTTCAAACAGATACCAATTCACGAAAGACAAACTTTAAACAGATACCAACTCACAAATGACAAACTTTAAACAGATACCAACTCACGAAAGACAAACTTTAAACAGATACCAACTCACGAAAGACAAACTTCAAACAGATACCAACTCACGAAAGACAAACTTCAAACAGATACCAACTCACGAAAGACAAACTTTCAACAGATACCAACTCACGAAAGAAAAAAAACTTTCAACACATACCAACTCACGAAAGACAAACTTTAAACAGATACCAAATCACAAAAGACAAACTTTAAACAGATACCAACTCACGAAAGACAAACTGTCTATTTAAAAACCCAAATTTTAAAGTGTTTGCTCTTGCTCATTAAAAAAAATCCTTTAAATTAACTCGTGGCGTCTGCTTGATTGCTAGTTTGGTTGTTTGCCGAAAAAAACTTTTGATCGATTTTTAACCCACTTTCCCGTTTGCTAGCCAGCTGAAATTTTGCAGGCAGACTCGTGATGACGTAAAAATGATCTATCAAATTTTCAAATCGATCGAATGTTCTGTAATTAAAATTAATGAATTTTTAAATTATCTCTATGTGTCTTAATGTAGCATGTAAATTTTTTTGCTAGAGGGTACTAGAGTGTCGCTGTGCGTATTATATTAACAACTTTGTTAATATTTTCCTGCCGCGCGGTGCGGTGCGTATTATATTAACCATAATTTTTTTGGAAATATATTCCGGTATGTAAATATACATGCCAGTCTGTCTCGCGGTGCGCATAATATTATCTTTTACACCTCTTTTCCCACGATCACATCCAGCTGAAATTTAGTAGGCAGACTGTAGTAGTTTTTAGCGCATTTTCGAGAAGTCGAATGCGCTATTGCACCCGTTTTGTCCGTCCGTCCGTCTGTCATCACCCTAGATCTCAGCATCCATAAGTCCTAGACCCATGATGTATATATGTTTTTTGTATGTCCTGACCTGACATTTGTCCATCAACACTCAGTTACTCGATCCGTTAAAAAAGCCCCGTTAAAACTACCAAAAAACATTGCGAATCGAGAGATAACACTTGCGCAGGCAACGGCCGCCATTGCCGGAAGTCGAATAGCGTGCAAAAAGTATTAGGTTTTTTTTTTGACGTCATTAGAATATGTGTAAAAGTTTAGAGAGTTTTACGTCATCATTTGTGGTGGCTTCAATCAAGATCTTAGCGGCTCAGGGCACAAATTGAAAACTTTTTCGAAACAAGCTTCAACATTCAACTACTTTCAACAAGATTGGCAACCACGATCTATAAAACAACAATTGACGGAGTATTTGGGCGATTAGCTGATTACAATTTAGAATGTTTCATTTATGAGTCCTATTTCAATGACCACAAACCACTTGTAGTTAGATTAAAGAGAAAATAAAAAAATTTAAAATGTAAAGAAATGACTTTTAAATAAAAAAAATTTCAGGTATATTCATTACACAAGAAAATTCATAAATATATGTCTAAAATCTAAACACAATTACTGATAACTACATAATGCTGATATCTAACATAAGTACTGATACATAATACGAAAATGCGCCAACACGTCCTGAGTCCAAAAAGGGACCAGGCTTAACATGATTTTTTTATACTATAAATCCTTTATATATGAGACATAAATAAAATTTTGGATTTTTGGATTGTCGTGAGAAGTCTCGTATATAACGGATTATAGTCAAAAACCTTTCTTTTTAAGGGTTTAAAAAAAAAAGGTAGATGACATTTTAAGAGAGCAGTCAATTTTATTTATATAGGAAATGATTGTCAATCAATAATATGACACGCCCTCTGAAAGTTCATTTCCGGCCGTTTATGATCTTTCGATCCCCTTCCCCCACACCACCTCGTTCTTTCCGTCCATCTTGCAACTGACAAAGTCTTGATTCACGTCCATCCGTGAGCGCGTGGCTCAAGAAACTCTATAGTCTTGTCCAGACAAACAGACGGACCTCAGGTCAGGGGTATTTTCATTACCAATCTGAGCCCCGGGACTAACTCGGAGCGGTCAAGTCCATAGTACAATTTTCGGGGGGGGGTCGGGGGGGTCGGGGGTGAACAATCTAGGTCAAGGGAGGACGGGAGATAGTGGTGGTGGTGCCGTGTTCTAAACAGCTGCTGATGCTCGTCAAGGAAAGGCTGCCTCCCTCACGTATTGAGACTGGTGACATGGTGTACAGTGTACAGTATTGAGACTGGTGACATGGTGTACAGTGTACTGTATTGAGACTGTTGACATGGTGTACAGTATTGAGACTGATGACATGGTGTACAGTATTGAGACTGGTGACATGGTGTACAGTATTGAGACTGTTGACATGGTGTACAGTATTGAGACTGGTGACATGGTGTACAGTGTACAGTATTGAGACTGGTGACATGGTGTACAGTGTACTGTATTGAGACTGTTGACATGGTGTACAGTATTGAGACTGGTGACATGGTGTACATTATTGAGACTGGTGACATGTTGTACAGTGTACAGTATTGAGACTGGTGACATGGTGTACAGTGAACAGTATTGAGACTGGTGACATGATTTACAGTATTGAGACTGGTGACATGGTGTACAGTATTGAGACTGGTGACATGGTGTACAGTATTGAGACTGGTGACATGGTGTACAGTGTACAGTATTGAGACTGGTGACATGGTGTACAGTGAACAGTATTCAGACTGGTGACATGGTTTACAGTATTGAGACTGGTGACATGGTGTACAGTATTGAGACTGGTGACATGGTGTACAGTGTACAGTATTGAGACTGGTGACATGGTATACAGTATTGAGACTGGTGACATGGTGTACTGTATTGAGACTGGTGACATGGTGTACAGTATTGAGACTGGTGACATGGTTACAGTATTGAGACTGGTGACATGGTGTACAGTATTGAGACTGGTGACATGGTGTACAGTGTACAGTATTGAGACTGGTGACATGGTGTACAGTGAACAGTATTGAGACTGGTGACATGGTTTACAGTATTGAGACTGGTGACATGGTGTACAGTATTGAGACTGGTGACATGGTTTACAGTGTACAGTATTGAGACTGGTGACATGGTGTACATTGTACAGTATTGAGACTGGTGACATGGTATACAGTATTGAGACTGGTGACATGGTGTACTGTATTGAGACTGGTGACATGGTGTACAGTATTGAGACTGGTGACATGGTGTACAGTATTGAGACTGGTGACACGGTGTACAGTATTGAGACTGGTGACATGGTGTACAGTATTGAGACCTGTGACATGGTGTACAGTATTGAGACTGGTGACATGGTGTAAAGTATTGAGACTGGTGACATGGTGTACAGTATTGAGACTGGTGACATGGTGTACATTGTACAGTATTGAGACTGGTGACATGGTGTACAGCATTGACACTGGTGACATGGTGTACTGTATTGAGACTGGTGACATGGTGTACAGTATTGAGACTGGTGACATGGTGTAAAGTGTTGAGACTGGTGACATGGTGTACAGTATTGAGACTGGTGACATGGTGTACATTGTACAGTATTGAGACTGGTGACATGGTGTACAGTATTGACACTGGTGACATGGTGTACTGTATTGAGACTGGTGACATGGTGTACAGTATTGAGACTGGTGACATGGTGTACAGTATTGAGACTGGTGACATGGTGTACAGTATTGAGACTGGTGACATGGTGTAAAGTATTGAGACTGGTGACATGGTGTACAGTGTACAGTCTTGAGACTGGTGACATGGTGTACAGTATTGAGACTGGTGTTATGGTGTACAGTGTACAGTATTGAGACTGGTGACATTTTGTAGAGTGTATAGTATTGAGACCGGTGACATGGTGTACAGTATTGAGACTGGTGTAATGGTGTACAGTGTACAGTATTGAGACTGGTGACATGGTGTACAGTGTACAGTATTGAGACTGGTGACATGGTGTACAGTGTACAATATTGAGACTGGTGACATGGTGTACAGTATTGAGACTGGAGACATGGTGTACAGTATTGAGACTGGTGACATGGTGCACAGTATTGAGACTGGTGATATGGTGTACAGTATTGAGACTGGTGACATGGTGTACATTGTACAGTATTGAGACTGGTGACATGGTGTACAGTATTGAGACTGGTGACATGGTGTACAGTGTACTGTATTGAGACTGGTGACATGGTGTACATTATTGAGACTGGTGGCATGGTGTACAGTATTGAGACTGGTGACATGGTGTACAGTATTGAGACTGGTGACATGGTGTACAGTGTACTGTATTGAGACTGGTGACATGGTGTACAGTATTGAGACTGGTGGCATATTGTACAGTATTGAGACTGGTGACATGGTGTACAGTTTTGAGACTGGTGGCATGGTGTACAGTATTGAGACTGGTGACATGGTGTACAGTATTGAGACTAGTGACATGGTGTACAGTATTGAGACTGGTGGCATGGTGTACAGTATTGAGACTGGTGACACAATGTACAGTATTGAGACTGGTGACATGGTGTACAGTATTGAGACTGGTGACATGGTGTACAGTATTGAGACTGGTGACATGGTGTACAGTATTGAGACTGGTAACATGGTGTATAGTATTTTGACTGGTGACGTGGTGTACAGTATTGAGACTGGTGACATGGTGTACAGTATTGAGACTGGTGACATGGTGTACAGTATTGAGACTGGTGACATGGTGTACAAATGATGAAACTGTTAAAGTTGAAGTCAAAGATTCACGACGGCTGGAAGTAAACAGAACCAGTTTGTTGGTCAGTCAGCAGAAGTGAAATCTGGTCCATTGGCTGAGAGCATCAACGTACGAAATTGAAAATAGCATCCTTTAATGAAACGGGAAAATGGCATCCTTCAATCAAATGGGAAAATAGTATCAATCAATCAAATGGGAAAATAGCATCCTTAAATCAAACGGGAAAATAGCATCCTTCAATCAAACGGGAAAATAGCATCCTTTATTTAAAAGGGGAAATAGCATCCTTTAATCAAACGGGAAAATGGCATCCTTTAATCCAACGGGAAAATGGCATCCTTAAATAAAATGTTTTCATACCAAAAAAAATGTTTATTTAAAAAAAGTCGATTTGATCAATGAACTTTCTTATTACAAATTTCAAGTAAATTAAACCATTAAAAAAATTTTGTTCGAAAATGTAAATGAAAAATAAAATGATGGCATGTTGATGACTTGATGCATATTTATTAAACTATTTGTAATTCTTCGTCATAAGACACGGGCAGGTGTTTTTATCTATTTATATATGATTTTTATTTTATATTGTTAGATACTTAATTAAAAGAGTAACAAAATTGTGTTTGAAGAAAAGGGTTCTGTCGTAGGATGAAATAACTGCTCGTTCTTCTAGACCAGTGGTTCCCAAACTTTTTTGACCCACGGACCCCTTTTATAGTCAAAACTTCCCCACGGACCCCCAATCGAAAAAAAAACTACATAAATACTTAGCATAAATATTACAATTTAAAAAAGCAACATTTTGATGAAGAAAATTAAATTGACAACAAATAATAACTTGGATTAACGTGATGAGATTTTATCAGTGTTTTTATGACCGACTCAATGTTTGTGAGTAGCAACTGGAGATCTCAACGAGCACCCACTTATAGTCGTTTTCTGTTGTTGTTGTTTTTTTAAATGGTGAGATTCACAACGCCACTTAATCTTTGTTCTACCAAATAGGAAGACGGGAAAGCAGTCAAAAAAGTATGTGCAATAACCCATACGAATATGGCATCCGTCCGTCCTCAAGGGACGATGGCGTTAACTCCTTCCCTATCTCCTGGCCCTGCTCTCTTCGCCACTAGCTGTGATGGATGCTTCCATAACTTGAGTACTCTCACGCTCTTTTGCCCGCCAGAGTGTGCACTCCTCGGCAGTGGTCTCACACGATTTATGGTCTATGTGCGTCACTGACATGTCTTTCTTGCAGACGTCCGTGAAGTTTAAGGGCAGGCAGGGGTGACCTCTTTTCCTCATACCATTTGCCAGCTCACCGTAAAGCAGGATTCTTGGAATACGCTCCGAGCTCATCCTGCGGACATGTCCCAACCACCGCAGGCGCCACTCACTCAGGATTGAGAACATACTCAGCATATGGCTCCTTCTGAGTACATCCACAATGGTGATTTTATCCTGCCAATTGATATTTAGGATACTACGGAAGCTTCATAAGTGGAAGCTGGTAAGGATCTTTATTTGCTTGGCGTAGTACGTCCAGCAATCCCCGCCATAAAGGAGTTGCTGAGCACGCAGGCCTGGTACACAGCGATTTTCGTCCTACCAGTAAGCTTCGCATATAAAAACCCATAACGTAGGACCTAAAATTGGGCAGTACAATAAACCATAAAACAGGTTATAAAATTGCGATCTGACTTTGTAACTAGAATTTGTGGTATCCTAGTTCAAACATTGGTTTAAGTTCCAACTTTCAATAAGCTGCTGTGTTAGTATAGATCCAACTGTGTTTGGGATCTGAATTTGTCCACGCGCAAAAGGGTTCAACTGCCATTCTGGAATATACAAGTGAATAATGTCTTCAAATCTTTGGTTCAGGTCTGAGGTATGCATGAAGAGCTGTTAAATGTTGGCAGCAAGCCAGCGAATCTTTATCTCTATTTTGAAATTTCGAACAAATTTAAAACTGTTTCTAAGTGTTGTTAGCACAGAAAAAGTTTTGCAACAAACTCAGATATAACGCTTTTAGTTTCAAATTAGTTTCGTTATGGTTGGATTAATAAATCATTCAAAAGGGGTAGGTCGTTTTTTTAAAAAGTTAATTGTGTTGCTAATCATTGTCTTTGATTTTTCCAGGAATTCGGACACCGAATCAAAGAGAGTATAAAATCGAATTAAATATTCACTTTTTGATAACAGCGTACTTCTGGTAAATAAGTAAACCATTATAGTTTTCTTCATTTTCAAACAATATGGAGCAAATAATCTCTCATTGAAGCAATTCCTATTTATTTTATTAACTGTTCTATTGACACAATCTAGTGATCCATGCAAACTTTCCCTAAGACTTGTTTGTGAATAAATGATGTCGATGAATGACACAATGTATTGAAAATACATTTGGTAGACTATAGCTTGTTTTAAGTATGCCGAAAAATCAAGAATATTTCTTTAACCTCATTTTTTAAAAATTCAGAAAATAGCGTTTCACCTTTTGTATCTGTTAAAATAACTTATAATTATTTATTTTAATATCCATAATAATACAAATTTATCAGTTTTATTATTTAATTTTAAACCTTGCGCGGACCCCCTGATGTTGTTCAGGGACCCCCCAAATCAATATTTATATTCCACAGACCCCCTGAATGGTTCCGCGGACCCCTGGGGGTCCGTAGGGACCACTTTGGGAACCACTGTTCTAGACTTAAAGGATTCTGTCCTAGGATGAACTGACTGCTCGTTCTTCTAGACTTGACTGACACGCGGGCTGAAGAGGAAAATGCTTTTAAACATATTAATCATTGTTGGGTTGAAATTATTGGGGGGATTAATAACTTTGAAAGAGGAAACTAAAGGGCAGTAATTTTTCCATGGTGCAAAGGTGGAAAGAGGGTGGGAGAAGTGGGAGTGAGGAAATGGAGAAAAAAAAATCTCTTGTTATTGAAATATTTCCTCTCACTCACTAACTAAATGGACATCAACTTGAGTTCAAGTACTACTACATCAGCTGCACGGTGGAACGAAGTACGCTAATGTAGGCTTTGAAAAAAAATGTATGACTTGAAATCAGACGCTCAGGTTAAACGCGCTATCAGCCACCATCAGCATCATAAATAAAAGATAACAAGAAATAAAGAAAAAAAAAAGAAAAAAAAAGTATAGATCTATATTTAAAGATATCCGTAATGTTGCTCTTTGTAGACTTATCAAAACAGGAAGTGCTCTGTAACATTCTCTGATTATTGGTTTCATGTAGACTATGTGTTGTCTGCGGTAGAAGGCGTCTTGCCGAAACGTAATTTTCATGGAAGTTTTATTTTGTTTTGAGATTAAACAGACATCGTACCGACATTTGATCACTTTCAAACGGCTTGAAACCATTCCAGAATGTGTACACACTACTGATCAACTAACGAAGTAAATATGTACTCAGTCCTCTCAAACTGGTTTGAATGAAGGACAGAAAACAAGGTTAAAAAGTGTGTGGGAGACCGGTGGGGTAGGGACTGAATACTTTATTTTATTTATTTGTTCTTGTCCCATTTTCTATGAGCATTAACCTAATAATAATAATAATAATAATAATAATAATAGTAATATTAATAATAATACACAATTAACGATTGAGCGTGATTATATCTTAGAAAAAATTATTTATAAAAAAATTTAAAAAAAAAAAAACTTCATAACAAAATGAACTCAATTAGGAAAGGTGCAGGGTTGGGAGTGGAGTCGTAATGTCATAAAATATTTTTTCTTCGGAAACCTTCCACCTCAGCCCACCTCTCCTCCATGAGAGACGGGAAAACCTCGCTGACATTTTACATTGTTAGGAGTGGATCAATCCAGTTGGTGATCTCCGTCCAAATGATTATAATAATAAACTCATGGTTAAAAAAAGAGAATAAATGCTGCATGCATTCGACATACATGCCTCAGACAAACTTGAATTTAAGATATACATGCATTGTGCAGTTAGCCTTGGATATCATTGGGTTATTAAAATGAGTGGACAGATGTTGGTCAGTATGTACATCTTTAGATAGAGAATTCAAGGCAGGCGCGAGGCTGATGCGATGCTCTGATACGTACCAAATTTTACTAGAACATCTAAATTCTGACGGAGGGGCTGGATACGCCACTGGTATGTGGGTTTAGAGAAAAAAAAGGAAAAGGGTAGAAGCGTACGGATAGGGAATAAAATTTTAGTTTACATTAAATTATTATTATTATTTATTTTTTATTTTATTATTTATTTATTTTTTGAAAATCGAGTTTGAGGGATATGCGGCAAGTAAAATAAAAGATGAACATTGACTGTAAATTCATCTAAATAAAGCTGATCTCTATTAAAGATAATGATTAGTGGCATAAGAATTTAGATTTATATATATAAGTTGGTATAGCTTAAATTTATACATTTAAAACTCTAATTAGTATTAATAATTATTCCGCTTTTCTGTGTAGAGTGTAGATCTTTATGTTATTTTTAAACAATTAAAATTTACTATTACTGACCTTGAATATGCTCTCAATTGATAACATTTAAAGGGGTGTGTTAACTATCAACAGCAACAACCAAAATAAATTATTTCGTAGGCCTAGTGTTTTGTATAGTTTTTAATTTGTATTACACTAAACAGGACACAAATTGATTGACGTGTCTAAGAAGGCAACAAATAAAAGTAGAAGTAGTCACAAATAAAATAAATTAACAATTAATCAAAATAGAGGCAAAAGCAAAACAAAGAAAAAAACAATAATTCTTGATTAATCAAATAAAGGAATATTTCTTTGTACAAATAAAGTAACATCTAGAGTCTAGAACATGGCTCTCAAAACTCACAAAGCTGACGTTACAAGCTAAAATATTCGAGGTCTAATGACGTCATTGTTTTTGGTATAAAAAAAACTATGTTGATTTTTAAAGTCGTAAATGAAAGCTTCGTTAAATATAATAAATTTTCAATAGTCCCCTTACCCCCAATCACCTGACACCACAACGCCCCTTAGTTACAGGAGTTTGAGAACCTTGTTAGCCTGACAAACTACCTCGTCAACACAAACATAAGTAACGCCACGCTCAGGCCCACTCACCTGGATCAATCCCAGAGCCTCTATGACTGCTGTCGTCCTCACTGCCACCCCGACCACTGTCACTCGGGTCCGAGTTCCCGCTGGACTCACTCAGGTCATCTTCCCCATTCTTCCTCAACATTTCTATCAGATGAATCTGTGACGAAACGAAATCGATATCAATATCCTACGCATGACAAAACTTGCAGACATCGTCAAACTTCTATCAATATCCCAGACTTCGTCAAACTTCTATCAATATCCCAGACTTCGCAAAATTTCTATCAATATCCCACGCCTGACAAAACTTGCAGACCTCGTCAAATTTCTATCAATATCCCACGCCTGACAAAACTTGCAGACCTCGTCAAATTTCTATCAATATCCCAGACCTCGCCAAATCTCTATCAATATCCCAGACTTCGTCAAATTTCTATCAATATCCCAGACCTCGCCAAATCTCTATCAATATCCCAGACCTCGTCAAATTTCTATCAATATCCCAGACCTCGCCAAATCTCTATCAATATCCCAGACCTCGCCAAATCTCTATCAATATCCCAGACCTCGTCAAATTTCTATCAATATCCCAGACCTCGTCAAACTTCTATCAATATCCCAGAAATAATCTAATTCTTATCAATATCCCAGATTTCGTCATATACCCATCAAAATACCAAACCTCATCTAATTCTAGCCAATATCATAGGCCGCACTCAATTCAAATCAACATCACAGAATTTCCACTAATATCTTAAACCTCTCGACTTTCCATCAACATTCCCAATCTCCATCTATTCCCATATATATCCCAAACCTTACAAAAATTCACATTGATATTACACATCTTACCAAAGGTAGTTCAAGTTCTAGACATAATTAATAATTAATGTAAAGTCCAAATTTTTGGTGAATGTTAGGTTCAGATGTAATTATTGATTAATTAAAGGTCCTGGTGTATTTTGGCGATGTTAGTTAGGTTCAGATAATTTATCAATCAATGTGAGGTCAAACTTGCACCTACACTTTCATCCTGCGGAGACCTCCGAAGGTTGTTCTGTTTGTCCGGGTTGCCGTGACTACCCTGGCTCACGGGTATGTTCATCCCTCCATTCCCGAGTGACTTACTCCCGTTGGTCGCCAGACGGTTTGGGGAATGCTGCGGATGAAAGAGACAAATTGACGTCAAGCGGTGGTGTTTGTGACGTAAATAATGATGTGCATGACGTCAAACGGTGGTGTTTGTGACGTAAATAATTATGTGCATGACATCAAAAGTGGTGTTTGTGACGTAAATAATTATGTGCATGACGTCAACAGCTGCCTTTGTGACACGAGAGTACCACATAAGGTGAACGGTGCATGAAAAACCTTTATGATATAAATGATGATAAATATACGATGGGCATTATAACACGGCATGTTGAAACCGTAGGCCTTGTAATGGCACTGAGGCTTTAGATCTAGAGGACACCTAATTTTATTTTACAAGTTTTTTGTCAGACAGTTTGAGGATATCGGTAGTTTATAATTCCCAGGACCGAGTTTGATAACTAAAACCATTTACTACCCCCACCCCCTCACACATACACACATGTACAAAGATCCAATGGGGAAAATGTTCAAATAATACATCAATCACTTTAAAGTATTTCTTTGTTTGAAATACTGAACTGTGTACAGTTTGGTGCTTGTAACTACTGAACTGTGTACAGTTTGGTGCTTGTAACTACTGAACTGTGTACAGTTTGGTGTGCTTGTAACTACTGAACTGTGTACAGTTTGGTGCTTGTAACTACTGAACTGTGTACAGTTTGGTGCTTGTAACTGAATGATCCAAGCCATACAATGGAGCAAGGGCTACATTCCTGGGACGGTATCTAGGGGTGTAATCTACTGGAGGTGTTATGTTAGAGCAGCGCCACCTTATCAGGTCGTGCTACAGGTAAAAGTGCACATTGATCAATGAATGGCCGAAGAAAGGGAGAGTTTACCACCCCATTATTAGTAGCCAACTTCCCAGAATGTAACAGATTGAGACACGGTGCTGTAAATACACAGAAATAATTAAATCTTTTGGGGTTCCTGAAATTAGTTCAGTAACCACCCGAGAACAAATAAATGAACTGCACTTATAAGGCGGGCTGTACAATTTTATATACGTGGTACCATGGGGTCAGATTTGTTGCGTGGGATCCGATTTGTAGCATGGGGTCAGATTTGTAGCGTGGGATCCGATTTGTAGCATGGGGTCAGATTTGTAGCATGGGGTCAGATTTGCAGCATGGGGTCAGAAATGTAGAATGGGGTCAGATATGTAGAATGGGGTCAGATATGTAGAATGGGGTCAGATATGTAGAATGGGGTCAGATATGTAGCATGGGGTCAGATATGTAGAATGGGGTCAGATATGTAGAATGGGGTCAGATATGTAGCATGGGGTTATTCGTGTAACAATGAGTTAGTTGTCTAGCACGGGGTTGGTTGTGTAGCACGGGGTTACAATTTTAGCTGGAGATTGGAGTCATTACTCGTTTAAGGGAGTTAACCACATTCAAAATTTAATATCAAATTGAGGCTCAGGCAGCCGATATTTAAAGTTATTCTTGTCAATTTATAAAATTATCGTAGCTCCAATTTGGGATGTGTTAAAACATGGCTTCAGTGTTAATTAATGATCAAGATATAACCTGCGTGGGGGGGTGGAGGGCTGGTCCAGGTGATACAACACAAAGATCAAGGCGCTTCTGATAACTGAACGTTTTTAATTTCTTCCTATCGATGGATTTCCAGTTCAAATACGCGCACAAAAGAAGAAAGAATTTCAAGGCATGCATCGCTTTGATCTCAGGTCCATTTCCATTCACAGTTACCACGTCTACAAGCTCTTATTGGAGATGGTCGTAGAGAACATGGGCTCTGAGAGTTTTATACACCGTCAGGCAAAACAGCCGAGAGCATGTGTTTGATACTGCGAGATGTGGGTGTGGGCTGCGTACATGTTTGTTTGTTGCGAGGCTTTGGGCGTAAGTGTGGGGTTAAGGGGCGGTGGGTAAGTTTTAGCGTGACATTGCTTGAAAGGGGTTGGGGTGTGGTGTTGTGTTAGGTTGTTTGTTTGTTTGGTATCAACCATGTGATGTGGTTTGAGTATTGCTTGTGTATTCTGTGTATGTGGTTTTGTGGTGTGTTGGCCGTGTTTCGGTATTGTGTTGACGTTTGCGTATATCTATATTTGGTGGGGGGGGGAGGGGGTACAGTTCCGTATGGTTTGAGAATGTTTATCGTAACGTTTGTCATGTGGTCCCGCATGTCGATATCTGCGTTGTTTTTATCAAAGTTTTTTTTATTTCTGCCGACTTCATGATTAAATTTTAAATTGTTCATTATTTCAAAATTGCAACGAGTCCTGCTTGTCTCTACGTAGTCCTAGGACCAGCGGTCTAAATAGTTGATAAAACTTTAGACGGATATTGATGAAATGAAAATTGTCTACACTACGGATAAAGATTATATATCCTGTACAAGTGGGGGATCAAAAATCAAAATCTATAATAAAATTAACTACCCTCCTCCCACCACACAAACAACCACTATATAAGGTGCTATTCTAATCAAGCAGATGTTTCGATGGTCGTGATATCAGGTCACTCCTAAGTACAGGATTCAAATACTTGAAATTCGGCCGGAGTCGGATTTTTTTTTAAAATGGCTGGATTCCGGAATGCTGGAGCCATTACATATATATATATGAAATGGCCCAATTGGCCAGCCGATTTCGGCCGCGTTTTTGAAGGGAAAGTCTGCCGGGGCCGGATTTGTTAAAATGGCCGGACTCCGAATTTGTGGAGCCGAAATCCGTTACACCCCTACTCCTAAGGCGAGCATGCCTAAGGGATATGGTTAGGAGTAGGGTGTTAGGTTAGGACGATGCAGACGGTGGAAAACATAGGAAGAACGACAGAAGGCTAACACTAATTTGCTTCACTTTGTGGGATGGCTTTTAGACTTAATGCTAAGTTCTTTTTTTTTCCCTTCTTATTCTTCTCTGTGTAAACCCTAGTGACGCCATGGCTGTTAAGCACACAGATGTTAGCGATCGTTACAAATTTTAAGAGCAGCCGTTTCAGGCACGAACACCAACTGCTGTACACGCGAGACAACGATTGGGAACCGCGGTGACCAGAAACTTCTGCTAATGGCGACCTCCGAGCAGTGTTGGTTCAATGTGTTACGCACAACTCCAGAGCCAAATTTGACCTTCTCCATTGATTTGTCTCCTCTTGACTGGTCTTTAGAGTAGTTTCCCTTACTCAAGTATTACGGCCCTTCTATTACTTGGGGGAGAAAAGAGCTTTTCCCAGTCGTCTTCTTTTACAATTAAGTTTCAGTTCGAGGGGAAAAATATTTTAGCTACAAATGCACAGGTGTTCATCTACCTGCTCAAACCTTTGAACAAGTGGATCTCAAAATTTTAAATTTGTTTGTGTATTCTTTTTTTTTCTTCTCCAAATGACGATTGAGATCGAATTGTTAAAAGCTTGAACAGTGCGTGAAAATATTATCCATTGGAATAGTTTAGAGTAAAGGTTTTAGAAACATTAATAAATAACATTGAAACTTTTTTTCCTAAATTACCTGAATAATAATCTACTCCATTACTTCACACGGCATGGCTTTAATAATTCAGTCCGCCTCATAAAACAATATATAAAAGAGCCAACAATTTATCGTTTTATCTGAGCATACCAAGAAGTTGAGTGTTGAGAACCACTGCTATTAGTTACTTAAGTAAGATTTACTGTCCCGCCGTCCCCCGTTATTGCCTTTTAAATACCCTTTAGTTTTATCAGTGGCTAGGAGGACGATAGGAGTTACATAGACACGCGGTACCTGGTGGCAACTGTAGAGTGCGGTGGCTAAGGCAAGGAGTCGGTGGGCACATGTTCCCAACTGTAGAGTGCGGTGGCTAAGTCAAGGAGTCGGTGGGAACATGTTCCCAACTGTAGAGTGTGGTGGCTAAGTCTTGGAGTCGGTGGGCACATGTTCCCAATTGTAGAGTGTGGTGGCTAAGGCAAGGAATCGGTGGGAACATGTTCCCAACTGTAGAGTGTAAGTTTTTACACCGAGTTATGTTTCTAGAGGCGGATTAAACGTGCAACCCGTCACATGAGTTCAGGGGCGGATTGAAATCGAGTCATGTGGCCTCCATTTTAACTAGTGCTTTAAATTTGTTGACCATGATAATATTAAAGAGTTCGCTAACAAATAACGTTGTTGATGAGCTGAGTATTCAGCTTTTGGTTACAAACAAATACAATAAAAAAAAATAAAAAAAACATACACATATTTGTAGCTTAGCCTCAACTGCCAACAAACCAAGGCTGCTTGTGTGACAAAAAAATTGTTGACGCTTCTGGAACCCCTCCACCAAAAATACCCCCACTTCTCCCCCTTTCACTTCCCGCCGTCTCCATTTCAAAAGTCTTCTTCACAATATTGAGTAAAACCCTTAGGACCAGAAGACTTCTCTTATCAGCCTCAATACACTTTCCCTGATCTTGTCAACACTTTAAGGGTGACGGAGGGTTTACGTCGGGCTGTGTGTGTGTATGTGTGTGTGTGTGTGTGTGTGTGTGTGAGAGAGAGAGAAAGTATGTGTGTGTGTGTGTGTGTGTGTGCAGGGAGGTGGTGAGTGGCGTTGGGGGTGTCGATTTTATGTGGCAGGGGGGATTTGACATGGAGGTGGTGCACAGCCGCATGATACCTTAGTGCACAGGAGGAAAGGTGAAGGATGGTCGTGGGGGGGTATTATTTTAGTATACGACCTCATAGGAAGCCAAACAGTAACACATTATTACATGTTTAAACTTCACTTACAATGAATACAGACGGTATCTTCGGGGATAATTCAAACAGCAACAGACACACACAGACACACACAGACAGACACACACAGACAGACACACACAGACAGACGCACACAGACAGACACACACAGACAGATACACACAGATACACACACAAACAAACACACATACATAAATAAATAAATAACTGAAATCTTCCCCCATGGTCAGAATGCTCTTCCGCTCTGTGAACTTGTTTAGAAATCAGAACAAAAACACACCAAAGAAAATCCATCTAATAAACAGGTAAAACATTGCTAAAGTAATTTTGAGTACGGACTCTTCCTAACTTCTAATTTTAAAAAATGTCTGATCGTCTAGGGGATCCAGTCGTGAAAAAGAAAGCGCCTACTCTGGAATTTTTTGAGGCCACCAAATTTAACGACATATTTCACAGTTCGAGGCCACCTTTTGTTGAGCATTTCTTGCCAAGCGCTACTCATAACCCAAGTAAGGGATGCTATCTTCGACCGTTCGAGGACCCCTGGCGTGTCTGTTTAATAGAGGCGAGAAGGAGACGGGGCCAACACAAGTATTGTTCACTGGGGATTTTTAGAGAATCTTTGAGAACACTCCATAAATGAAGTCACGTCTCGGAAATAAAGGCGTAGCAGACCGGAATATATAATTAGGAGTACTTTTGAAGGGAATAGTAATTGGAGTATTGCGATAATCAGCCATGATTCCTTCTTTGATGTGGACTGAAAGAGAATACAAGAAAACAGTGTAACATCTTTTTGTGAGTGGTCGGTTGTCACATTAAAAACCTCCTACAAACGTCTCGTCAGAGGCGTCACTCATGGTGTCACCCCCTCATGATTTAACCCATAGAACTCCTCCGAGTTTTTCCAGTGCCAAATAACGGGAATATATAGAATTTTACGGTTTGGTGTCACGCGGGGAGGCCCACCCCCACCGCACCCCCCTAGCGACGCCACTGCGTCTTGTCTCAGGGAAGATGGAAAATAAATCGAAAATCATTGCCTCAAACATCGCCTAGATCTTTGTGCCCAAAAAAGTTGAGATCATTTCATTACAATCTGGGAACCGTCGTCTAAGAAGTAACCCTGTATGCTGCCAGAGGTCCGAGGAGCTCTCTAAGGCTGATTAATAATGTGGACGGTTAACTATCGAGACTCATTTACTTTTTGATCTCTCTCCTTGCGGGGTGGGGTGGGGTGGGGTGCGGGTAGTGCAACTAATTGGGGGCGTGGATCTGTTGGGATAACAAAAAATATGCAAATCTTGGAATGGGTTAGATGGAGAGTGTGTGTGGGGGGGCAGGGAGGGGGATTCACCAACAAAGTGGTCAGTTGGTTGTCTTGAGGTCCCTGGCTCTCCTGGACGAGATCTTGGTTCTTCTTTCAACAGTAAAATGGTGTTTGCGTCGATCGTTGCGGATATTGACACGTTTTATTTTATTTTTATATATCCTGGGGATTTTTGTAATAAAGGATGAATTTTTAAATACATTTTCTAAAGAAGAAACAAATTAAAATATTTGAATAATATTAATTTAATATAAAAACTTGTTCTTTTCCATAATAGTCAAATTTGCGTAAAGGAGGTTATAATTTCTTCTTATAATTAAGTAAGTTTTTATCTCTCTCTCTCTCTCTCTCTCTCTCTCTCTCTCTCTCTCTCTTAGCGCTCGTTAAGGAGGGTAACATGGAGATTATGAATATAATCACTTAATCCGTGAGTTATGAAAATGGACACCAAACACAGCGACTGTGATCAATGGCAACGCTTTAGACTTAAAATGGTCAACATGTGAGAGAGAGATAGAGAGAGAGAGAGAGAGAGAGGGTTGGATTAGTGAGAGAGGGAGGAACATCACTTTAAGTTAATTATTTCATGAGGGGAGTAATACCCAGTCTCTTTCTGATAATCTCTCTTTAACGCGCTCTCTCTATCTCTCCATTCATTCACTCGTTAGCCACATTGTTTCTCTCTCTCTCTCTCTCTCTCTCTCTCTCTCTCTCTCTCGCTCTCTCTGTCTCTCACTCTCTCGCGCTCTCTCTCTGTCTCTCACTCTTTATACCAACAGTCGCTCACATTACACTGCTGCATTTTTTAAAAAAAATATCATTAAAAAAATATTATTTTAAAAAAATATCATTAAAAAATATCATTAAAAATATTTAACCATCCTTTTTTTTTTACCACGCTACATGATCAAATTAAAAACCTTATACAACGGATCGCCTGCAGTATTCATGAACGTTCAAGTTGAAACCTTTCATGAATCATGGTTGGGAGGTGGGGTTAGGTAGGAGTCGAGGGAGTAGCTAGTACTTGAGTCACACCAAGGCAGAAAATGGCTCATTTCTGAAACACCATTGACCTGTGCATATATTGGCTTCAATTACAGACAAGATGCTCTGATGAAGATGGCCGGGTTGGAAATAGGGGGTGGGCAGCCAAACTTGCTGGGATCGTTTCAATGTATGGCTTTAGAAATCTTGGTTTGTGTTGTTTTCTATTTGTGTTTTGAAAGATGTTATGAAGCGTCATTAAAAGTTTCAGGAAAAGACCTAAATATTTAATGTTTACAGGGCCTCTCAAACGTTCTACCATTGCCCCCACGCCATTGAGACCAACATCTCAGACACCAATTTCCAAGGTACATAAGCCATCAGTGAACGTGTGCCCCGAGGTATGTCTACAGCGACAAGAGTTGTCTCGAGTCACCAAAATGGCTGTGAAGATATCGTTGAATCCTCCAATGTCCCAGAGATCCCAAGGTTTACATCTGTGGAAGCGCAACTGAAACACAAGCCCCGCCATAAATTGGGACGATTGACTGCTGACATTCACCCGCCCAAACAAACCAACCAAATAAAGAAAGGAAAAAAAAAGATGTAAAAGGGGAGACAGTTTCTCAGTCCAACCCTCGGGGCTCTCATCTCACAATTTCGTCTTCCCACTCCCCACTTCCCCACATCCCCATCCGCACCTTCCCTTCCATATCTCCCCCTCCCTGGAGCAGCTCGTTACATAGGGGCGCTCCCGAGGGCGGGATCGATACTGTCCGGGCACAAAAGGAAGAGAATAGTCAACACAAGTTACCCGCTTTCAGACGCTCCGTGGATGTATCGGACAGGGAAAAATCAACTGAGTTTAGCCGTCCGAGGAAGGCAGCAGCCCAGACAGTGTAAATTAGCCGTTTGTCAAAGGCAGAGTTAGCCACGGGCCCAAAGAAAATAATTTTAAAAAAAGAGAGAGAGAGAAAGAGATAAAGCGATGCAAGTTCGAAGACACAAGTGTTGGCCGTTCTGTTCCATTGTCACACGTCGTCTTAGCCAAGTTGTTGCATCTAATTTCCACTGGAAGATAATATTGACCTTCCCGGAAGCTAACTTCCGAATTATGAGCTCAAAAAACGAGGTCAGGGCACGAAGGTTTCCATTAACTGATTTTCTTTAAGTACTCGAGCCCGACTCTTTCTGTTCACTTATGTCTTATATTTTCTGTCGTTGTAAAGTTCTCTTCCTTTTTTTTTAAATAAAAAAACCTCTATAGCGACTTAATTTTTTTTCTTATCGGCCACTTACTTCAAAAAATTTTAATTTTCATTGTCAAGTTGCTGTTGTATTATTTTGTTAAAAAAAATTGTGATGGTTGGTGTCGGTATTCTTCGTTACTCTGCCAGGGAGATATGTTACGAGCTATAAATGTTATTCTAAAGGTCGAAGTTCACTATCGCTGCGAACTTAAAACATCAATGAAACGTTGCTGTGGGGAAAATATTGGGAGGCTCAGCGTAGAGCATGCGCGCGCACCATCCCAATAAAGACAACGGGTGAAGTAGCAAATATACAAACGTCCGCAGACCTGGTTTGTAAGTCAGTCTTAACATCGAGGTTTCATTCCAACCTCAAAACTTACTCTTGAGTGATTTATAGAATTAATAAACTATTCTTGTACATTCTTGAAAAAACACTTCACATGTTTCTATGTCGTATACTTTCCCTCTATGATACTTTCCCTGTATGATACTTCCAATGTATAATACTTTTCCAGTAGGATACTTTCCCTGTATGATACTTCCAATGTATAATACTTTTCCAGTAGGATACTTTCCTTGTATAATACTTTTCTATTATGATAACTTTGGCTTCTGACATCTTCTACATCTGATGCTTTCTTTATATGATACTTCCCTATGATAACCTTCTCGTATGATACCATCCCGTCTCGTACTTTCACCGTACGATAATCACCCCGTATGGCAGCAGACAACTAACACGTTGAACCCATTGATGGCCAAAGCACGAACCGAGTCAATAGAAAATATTGGTTCTCACCTCTCCATTGTGTTGATACACTTCAGGGAATTTGGATTCCCACTTGGCGATAATACGTTATTTGTTGTAGTCAGAGAACTGGGCGATTTTACGTTATTTGTAGTAGTCAGAGAACTGGGCGATTTTACGTTATTTGTAGTAGTCATAGAACTGGGCGATCTTACGTTATTTGTTAGTAGTAGTCATAGAACTGGGCTATCTTACGTTATTTGTTGTAGTCAGAGAACTGGGCGATCTTACGTTATTTGTAGTAGTCAGAGAACTGGGCGATTTTACGTTTTTTGTAGTAGACTAGAACTGTACGATCTTACGTTATTTGTTGTAGTCAGAGAACTGGGCTATCTTACGTTATTTGTTGTAGTCAGAGAACTGTACGATCTTACGTTATTTGTTGTAGTCAGAGAACTGGGCGATCTTACGTTATTTGTAGTAGTCAGAGAACTGGGCTATCTTACGTTATTTGTAGTAGTCATAGAACTGGGCGATCTTACGTTATTTGTTAGTAGTAGTCAGAGAACTGGGCGATTTTACGTTATTTTTTAGTAGTCAGAGAACTGGGCGATTTTACGTTATTTGTAGTAGTCATAGAACTGGGCTATCTTACGTTATTTGTAGTAGTCATAGAACTGGGCGATCTTACGTTATTTGTTAGTAGTAGTCAGAGAACTGGGCGATTTTACGTTATTTTTAGTAGTCAGAGAACTGGGCGATTTTACGTTATTTGTAGTAGTCATAGAACTGGGCTATCTTACGTTATTTGTTGTAGTCAGAGAACTGTACGATCTTACGTTATTTGTTGTAGTAAGAGAACTGGGCTATCTTACGTTATTTGTTGTAGTCAGAGAACTGGGCTATCTTACGTTATTTGTAGTAGTCAGAGAACTGGGCGATCTTACGTTATTTGTTAGTAGTAGTCAGAAAACTGGGCTATCTTACGTTATTTGTTGTAGTCAGAGAACTGGGCTATCTTACGTTATTTGTTGTAGTCAGAGAACTGGGCTATCTTACGTTATTTGTAGTAGTCAGAGAACTGGGCGATTTTACGTTATTTTTAGTAGTCAGAGAACTGGGCGATTTTACGTTATTTGTAGTAGTCATAGAACTGGGCGATCTTACGTTATTTGTAGTAGTCATAGAACTGGGCGATCTTACGTTATTTGTTAGTAATAGTCAGAGAACTGGGCTATCTTACGTTATTTGTAGTAGTCAGAGAACTGGGCTATCTTACGTTATTTGTTGTAGTCAGAGAACTGGGCTATCTTACGTTATTTGTAGTTGTCAGAGAACTGGGCTATCTTACGTTATTTGTAGTTGTCAGAGAACTGGGCGATCTTACGTTATTTGTAGTTGTCAGAGAACTGGGCTATCTTACGTTATTTGTTGTAGTCAGAGAACTGGGCGATTTTACGTTATTTGTAGTTGTCAGAGAACTGGGCTATCTTACGTTATTTGTAGTTGTCAGAGAACTGGGCTATCTTAGGTTATTTGTTGTAGTCAGAGAACTGGGCTATCTTACGTTATTTGTTGTAGTAAGAGAACTGGGCTATCTTACGTTATTTGTAGTAGTAAGAGAACTGGGCTATCTTACGTTATTTGTAGTAGTCAGAGAACTGGGCTATCTTAGGTTATTTGTTGTAGTCAGAGAACTGGGCTATCTTAGGTTATTTGTTGTAGTCAGAGAACTGGGCGATCTTACGTTATTTGTAGTAGTCAGAGAACTGAGCTACGGTGGATTTCATGGAGCGGTTGCAACAGTGGGGTATTATTTGGAGGAACAACGTAGAAATAAGATTAACTTTAAGTACTTTTATGAATGTGCTGCACGCCATCGAAAGTTTGTGAAACTCTCAACTAACTTGAATGCTCAACTTTTTTTAAAGTAACTGTTAAGCTAATTTTAATAATGCATTTAAATAAAAGAAAAGCCGCCCACAAGGCCACCATTATCATCTAAGTAATCATTTGAGAAGTGTGTGTGTTGGGGGGTGGGGGTGAGGTGCATTAGTCATTTAGAGGAGGTAACCCAATTCCAATTTGAAGCAACCCCCTCCCCATCCCCAATGACTATGTGATGGGCTGTGTAAACAAAGGCTGAGATCAGTGTGAGAAAAAGTCATGAGTGAGAGAGGTCGGGATTAAAGATTAACTAGGATCAATAGCCAGGGTCATCTCATAGTACAGGGTGGGGGGGTGGTCGTTAGGGGCGGGGTGAGGAAGAGATGTAACACCCCATACCCCATCAATCGACCCCAAAGTAAAAAAAAAAACCGAAGCCCAAACAGGGTAATGTTTTCATTGGGCGGTATCTTGTAGCAGTCAATAGATTGCAAGGGTCTGGTCGACTGATGATAGCGTGGCCAGGGTAATTGCTGACCACGTCAGGGAGGGGACTGTGGGAGTCGGGAGTTCAAGAACTGTTGTGGTGTTGGTGGCGGTGGTGGTGTCGAAGTGTGCAGAGAGGAGGAGCAAAGGTTGGTGGTGGAGAAGGTTGGATGGGGGGCTGTGTAGTTGTTGGAGTTGGAGAGGCGCAAACTATTCTCAAGTTTGAGTTGTGTAGATGATGTATGTGTGGAGTGATAGAGGCTGTGGTCTTCTTTCTAAGTGAGGGGGAGTAACTGTAGTCTTCAGTGGGTGTTAAGGTGGAAGTGACGTCATGGAAGGCATTTTGTTTGGGAGTGGGCGGCGCTCAGAACTGAGGAAATAACTAACAACGAGGAGAATGAAAAATATATTAGAATGAAATAAGGAAGGTTGTATTCATTCTATTTTCAAGTAACAGACGACATCATTTGTGGCTTGAGGATAGGAGGCGGAAAAAAATGACTTCATTCTTTCTAAAGCAATTTATATTTATTTTTACCAAATTACGAATTCACCATGGCATACTCTCAATAATAATCAAACACTTAATATAGAGGAGATCTTCTGAGTTCCCAATGTTCCACATACATCAAGACTTTGCCCATTTATTATTAAGTTTGATGACGGTAATACGCCTGGCAGCCTAGCACAAACACCCAATCAAATATCAGCAACGCGTCGCGCGGTGGGTGTGTTAGTTTAGTCGGTCCTCTCGGATTAAAAGACAAACAAGAATAAAAAAAAAAGTACACACCGGACCTGGGCCACACAAAACAAGAGTTACGTCCATGCGTCCACCTCATCCATCTCGCCATCCGTGTTGGGCTAATTGCAACATGGCAGATCCCTGAAGAAACTTGGCCTCGGGTCGCCTCGAGGTATGATTTCGCTGACACGCGAGTTCATTAAAGGGGTCGAGGAGGGTGAGGTACCCTGCCCCCCCACGCCCCGGGGGCAGGTTACATGCATTGATTCCAACGAAAAATAGTGGCGCTGCTTTTAAAACAAGAGATAGGAAGTCTGGTAGTGACATGGAGAGTAAAAGATGGGCCAAACAATGGAGTCTTTGATTTCTATTGACTATTGATTGTGTGGTGCCGTTTGTTGGGAAAGGGGGGTGTGTGGTGCCGTTTGTTGGGAAAGGGGGGTGTGTGATGCCGTTTGTTGGGAATGGGGAGGGGGGATTGTGTGGTGAACGATTGTGAAGGGGTTGATGAAAATGTTTTGACGACTGTGGTGGTGGCGGTTGAGACAAACGATGACGTCGCTTATGGAAATTA
>MUZC01003120.1:87993-110954 GCA_002072015.1 Radix auricularia
GGGGGGGGAGGAAATAAACACAACACCCTCGCCGAATGAGATCAGAAGCAGACTTTCAGAAAAAATGGAAATGTCTGCCGACTGACTATTATCTTCACGCCGTGTTTGCGTAAGATCGGCCGGATGAACTGAAGATTTAACTAAGGGGCACGTGGGGTCGGGTGCCTCGACAGATGAGGCGATCTCGAGGGCGAATTTTGAACGCATAATGATGCATCGTCAGCAGAGGCAAATATTTTTACAACCACGAGAGGCCTGGGAGACGGTGACTCCGTTACTGATATGTTACTTTCATTGACTCTTTGGATTTCACCGCAGCTATGTTTTTTTTTTTTTTTTTTAATTTTAAAAATTATTTTATATTCCTTTTATTTGTGTATTGTATGTCCGTTGAAAAAGGCTCTTTGCCGAAACGTTCGCTGTTTTGTTACGTCCTGTCAGGCTAACCCTTACCATGTTTACGTCTTTTCCATTTACTTTTTTTATAAGCCTGATTGCAGTCTCACGCCTCATTTTGTAAGCCTCATATTACATGTAGCCTTAGAATCTTAGAATGTGTAGCTCTAGACACAGAACATGAAGTTCTAGGCTCTTAGAACATGTAGCTGTAGGCTTTTAGAACATGTAGCTTTAGGCTTATAGAACATGTAGCCCTAGACTCTTTGCACATGTAACCCTAGACTCTTTGCACATGTAGCCCTAGACTCTTTGCACATGTAGCGATATAAAAGAAAGACGGAGCGTCGAAGGCGTAAAGTCTCAGATTATTACAAAAATAATTTCCATGGCGTGGCACGTGATCAGATCAAAATGGAGGTTGGCTCTTGCTGATTGGTCCGCGGACTGTTGTGGTTTGAGTAGACATGAGGTCATCTTCTGATGTTGATCTAAATCACTCTTTATATCTGATACTATGGGACTCAAAAATAGAGATCTATAGATAACGTACAAATAGATTTATATAGAGCAAATATATACTGGTGGTCACGAAAGTGCATAGTGGCATAGTGACAGAGAGAAAGATAAATAACTTGAGAAAAAGCATACACGTATAATAGGAAAGTAAGAAGGAATTGAGGAGTGCTATAAAAACTGTTATTTTAATCGATCAGATAGACAGACCGGATAGACCGAGACACAGAGAGTGACGAGCAGACAGAGACACAGAGAGTGACGTGCAGATAGAGACACAGAGAGTGACGTGCAGACAGAGACACAGAGAGTGACTGACATACAGAGACACAGATAGTGACAGGCAGACATGTAAGTTCAGGTTTACCACAAAAAGACATTATACATCAACGACAACAACAAAAATTCATAATAGAGAGACGGAGAGAGAGAGAGAGATAGAGATAGAGATAGAGAGAGAGAGAAATAGGTAGAAAGAGAGAACCATGAATAAATTAAGGGAAAATCATCTAGAGGGGGACATAAAGGGATAGAGTAGATACAGGCATAATAGAGAGAGAGACAGAGAAAGGGGAGAGAGAGGGAGAGAGAGGGGGGAGAGGGGGAGAGAAAGAGGGAGAGTAAACATTTCAATTCTTTTAAAAGTTTTTTTAATCATAACGTTTAATTAAGAACAATCTTTGCAATTCTCTCTCTCTCTCTCTCTCTCTTTCTTTCTCTATCTCTCTTTCTTTGTCTCACAAACACACACACACACACACACACATACACACACACACACACACACACACACACACACACACACACACACACACACACACACATACACACACACACAAGCAATTCGTTGTTAGTTAGTTTATAACTAAACACGACTTCAAAGATGGCACGAATTGCTCGCAATGCTGTTTGAAAGAGGCGCATAAAACCAGCACCTTCTACCACTCGAAGTACGGGTGAACAAGTTCATATACAAACCGCAGCCTTATACCCACGCCATTAGAGCTCAGAATTCTTTTCAAATACCCCCACCCCAACCAATCCCTTCGTTTTAAGCCAAGGTATTAAAACGGGCCCTTTTTGTCAAAATACGCCTCGTTGTGCAGTCGTACACTGGATAGGGCCCAAGCCATAGAGCGTGCAATGCCAGTTTGGTAGAGGCCCGGTTCGTGAATAGAAAATATCGGATATTCATGGGGCATTAATGGATTCATATTTTTTTTCCTCAGCAGAATATGTATTTGAAAGTAGGCAACAGAATACGGAAATAAAAGCGGCTAGCGGTGATTTCCTTCTTGCTCAGATCAGAGAATGAAACATAACGGGCGTTCAAAGTCCTTAAACTTGAAAGCAAAGGGGATGAGAAGGGGCAGAAGATATCGAGAGGGACAGACAGAAAGTGGTAGAGAGAGAGAGAGAGAGAGAGAGCGGGAAATCATTTAATCGGTTTTGGCTAAACAGCAATCTTTTTAAAAGAAGCATACGGAAATGTGTAAAAGAGAGAAAAGAGTGAAAGGAGGGGAATGCAGCGGAGAGAGAGAAGGGATTAGGGGCTGTTATTGAACTGGAGCGGGTGAAGTTTGCCAGCAACAAGTTTCGTTGACTTGCTTTGACCATGGCGTGAAGTTTTCTTTGAATGGACCTGGAGAGTCCAATGCCGGGAGGGCAGATTCCAAAGATTTATCGATTTCTTAAGGAGAAAAAAATGGTTTCATTTATTTTATTCTGAAGTCAAATGTTAGAAAAGCAAACAAAAAACTTTCTCAACACCGGCGAACCCTCGGCCAAACAGTCGCTTGTCATTCTCTAGACGTAACTTTAACACTGTTATAAGACAGGGTATATTGGTTGCAGGCGTACGCCGCAAGGAAGCGTGGTATATGTCTCCAGACAATCATTCATAAATCTTTCACAGTGTTTACCTTATGGCTTATTGTCAGTGACAAGTGTTTGACAACCAACATTTACGTAACCTACTTGTCTAGAGTTACTTCATGACACTTACAGTGTCCACTGCTGTTACTCTAGTATACAGTCATTGTCAGGGCTCAGAGTGCTTCAAACACAAACCAATGGAAGAGAAAGAAAAAAACCAGTGGCTTTTTTGGAGAGAGAGGAGTGTGTGAGAGAGGAAAGAGAAAGTGAGGGCAAGAGCGTATGAAAGAAAACAGTGAGAGTGTGGAGTAAACCTGGGCCAAAAGTCTATCAAGTCCAAGTCAACGTTTAGTGCGCAAATGAGTTTTCAGAAAAGTTTTAAATATCCGAGACATAAGCGAACGTTTTAGATCTTTTTGTTTCTATTACCTATTTTTATTTTATTATCCAACGTCACCCCATGCACCCTATCCCACACCACCACCCACACTCAAACAACAAAAGTAAACAACTTGTGTCATGTGTTGATTATCCAGTAATTCAATCGTCAAACATAATGGTCCATGCTGGGAATGCCAACTGTATATTTTTGTTTTCTCTATTTATTATGATATTGAGATCGACCTTTAATCGTTACCAAATACAAGACCCCCAACCAAATTATGTGATGAAAAGCATAATTAGTTTGTATATCTTTAATCTTATTTAAAAGCTCTACCCCGGTTCTTTAATATTCGATATATTAATCATAGTAACGTTAATTTTGTTCAGATCATGCTGGCCTATGCTACAAGTGAGGCAACGTTCACCACTTTCTGTAGCCACTGCATGACACAAAGGCATTGTGTGGCTAGCATAATCGCCTTTACTTTACCCCAACTAAGTGACACTAGCTAGAATTTATTTAAGGGATGTATTTGTTTATATTCCTGAACTACATAGTGTTTTCTAAATCTTTTTCTTGAAATCAACGTTTCGCAACTTTCACGTGAAACTAAAAAACGAATCCTTAGGATTTAGTACCCCTTACAGACCCCCATCCCCCCAACCCCCAACCCCAAGTCATAAGTTATCCGTGGCGTGGCACCACAGACCAGCGCCCCCTAGTGTCTGTTATTGAAGGTACAGAAATATAATTGGAATGTCCATTCGAGCACAGCTAAATAATCGCACTCCTATTCCCCTCGGTGTTTGCAATATCGTTTCCCCATCATGCTCGGAAAACGTTAACGCTCTCCGGCGGAAGAATTCAGAAAGTTGAGTTTGGTCAGCGTTTTTTTTGTTTTTGTTTTTGTTTTTTTTTTGTTGAGATCTTTCGGTATTGTTATTATTTTTGTTATTGTTATAATTGTTATTATTTGGTGAGGCGTTTTGTGTGAGTTCAATGTTTGGGAACTATTTGGTGAGGTGCCTTTTGTGTGAGTTCAATATTTGGGAACTATTTGGTGAGGTGCCTTGTGTGAGTCTAATGTTTGGGAACTACTTGGTGAGACTTTTTGTGTGAGTCTAATGTTTGGGAACTACTTGGTGAGACTTTTTGTGTGAGTTCAATGTTTGGGAACTATTTGGTGAGACTTTTTGTGTGAGTTCAATGTTTGGGAACTATTTGGTGAGACTTTTTGTGTGAGTCTAATGTTTGGGAACTATTTGGTGAGACTTTTTGTGTGAGTCTAATGTTTGGGAACTATTTGGTGAAATGTCTTGTGTAATTCGAGGACAGGACCCAATCCTAACAGTTATAGAGTTTGGAAGATGAATACAAACATTTAAAGTAGTGCTTGTCGAGGTTGTGGTCCGCGGACTGTTATCAAGAAAGAATAGAAAATATAATTATATTCCTCTATTTGCAACCATTAATACTAATTCTATATAATATTTAAATTTTTCGTTAAAAAACACATAAATGAAACAAATAAAATAACATTGCGCTTTCAAGTCAGTACTGTCAAAATGGTGTAATGGACAAATTCCTGCCGGTTCGCCATACTAAAAACTAAAAGTTTGAGAAGCACTGATTTAGACGACATCAAGGCTGTCACTTGTTGAACATCCGAGAAAACCGTTGTAAAGCACAGAAAAACCCATCAGAGGACATCAAGATTAGCAGATGAAGGACATCAGAGCAACCCATCATAGGACATCAAGATTATTTGAGGATTAACATCAGAGCAACCCATCATAGGACATCAAGATTATTAGAGGATTAACATCAGAGCAACCCATCATAGGACATCAAGATTATTAGAGGATTAACATCAGAGCAACCCATCATAAGACATCAAGATTATTAGAGGATTAACATCAGAGCAACCCATCATAGGACATCAAGATTAACAGATGAAGGACATCAGAGCAACCCATCATAGGACATCAAGATTAGCAGATGAAGAACATCAGAGCAACCCATCATAGGACATCAAGATTAACAGATGAAGGACATCAGAGCAACCCATCATAGGACATCAAGATTAGCAGATGAAGGACATCAGAGCAACCCATCATAGGACATCAAGATTGAGAAATGATCATGGCAAACTCGTGTAGGACATCAATGTTAATACTTACTGGGCACAGAGCAAACCCTTATATGACATTTTTTTTTAAAAATACAACGATCAGGGGCATAGTAAATGTACAGACATTGAAACCTTATCCCATAAGGCCTTTAATCGTTCCTTTGACCGTAACCGCAACTGCACCAGCGCTGACCTATAGAACCACAGCCCACAAAATGCACATCCTCTCAAAGATGTGTCCAACAAATACGAGCGTATTGCTAATATAATTCTGCCCCGATGACTTCAATATTACATCGACTCCCCGCTTTCAGGAAGCACATGAATTTTTCATCCTGTCTTTACTCTCGTACCCATCGCTGCTCATAATTGGAATCCATGAATTTCGGGGGAGACTCTCATTACACTACGAGATAGATAGACGGTCCTCACTGACCCCATGATTATAAATGATGCACGTTTTTGAAAGAAATCCAGGTTCCGAAATCTGGCGGATTTGGCCGAGATTTTTGCCAGTCTTTCTGACCTGCATATATAGAACATATATAGAACATATATAGAACATATATAGAACATATTTAGAACATATTTAGAAATATATAGAACATATATAGAACATATATAGAACATATATAAAACATATATAGAACATATATAGAACATACATAGAACATATATATAGAACACATATAGAACACATATAGAACATATATTGAACATATAACCTATGCCATGACACCATCTAAAACGGAGCACTAATTTATGATGGTTGCATTGTTTGAATCAAATATTTGTCTTTCTGTGTATGACGGGAGGTCTTCTTGTTTTGTTTTTGCCAATTACACTTAGTAGGAGGGGCTTAACATAAGACAATTGATGTTTGATACACACGCGCAATTTTTTAAAAGGCAGGACAATGGTGGACGTAGGTTTGAAGGACATCAGGATGTGGAACAGAATGATGTTAGCAAATGTTTGCTGTTGAATACCTCCCCACCCCCATTTAGAACCTCTGCATTTTGAGAACCGTTGAGGGTAGGGGTCGGCCCATACACGCAACAGGGACGCTGTCCTTGAGATGGACAAAGATCCATGATGGACCATGGAATATTCCGTAGCATGAGTATAGTAAAGGATGGCCGAACCTTCTCGAAGACATGCATGGCAGTGCGTGATTAACAGTTGGTACACGCCACTGACCAATCACATGAGAACGTTTCGGTCAAGCCACGCTACAGTAGAGGCCTATATAAACGGTCACTCAACCTGACAGCGGTCTCTTTCTCAGCATTTAGCAGTACACCAGGGTCGGCGGGTGTGACTGAACGAATTGAGTAGAGCCTAGCTGAAGTCTGTTCAGGTTTGAGTTAACTAGGTTTGAGATAGGCAAATGTATTTGTTAGGTAGTATAGCCATTTATTATATGTATGCTTTTATTATGATTATCACTATCTTTAGTTAATTATTGATATTATTATTCCAGCTAGTTAGCAGTGGAGCTAGTCAGTGGAACTAGTCAGTGGAGTTAGCAGTGGAACTAGTCAGTGGAGTTAGCAGTGGAACTAGTTAGAGTTAGTTAGTAGTGGAGCTAGTAGTGGAACTAGTCTGTGGAACTAGTCAGTGGAGCTAGTCAGTGGAGCTAGTTAGTGGCGGAGGAACTAGCGAGAAGAAATCTCAGACAGGAGATCAAGAGCTAAGAGGAGGGGAGCAGGTGGCAGTACCTTGAAGAAGCCAGTGACCAGGGGGAACGGGGGCCGAATGCCAGCTGACCACAGAGCGGAGCTACGCTTGATTGGCCAGGCCGGAGTCCAGCCTTCCAACCAGTCCTTTGGCCACGCCCAGTCCACGAGGGACGTGGGGATCATTTCAAATTATTAGCATAAAATTCATAGACGTAGATAGTCTTAGATAGTGTAATCCAGTATATGTTACTAATGATTTCCATGTATATATGTATATATCTTTAATGTATTAAATATTTATATCTTTGTCACTTTTACTTAGGTGTTACGTTTTCTAATTATTAGTGATAGGCTTTATGTCGTTTAGTTTATTATTATTATTAGTTTAGACTATAGGATAGTTAGGTTAACTGTACTGTACCCTAGACACAGTACTCAACATTTGGGAGCTCTGCGTTTGTGCGAGCACACACCCAATATTCAATCGTGTGGACCCGCTCTGTATGCAACAGTCGGGCCACAGAATATTCAACATTGGGGACACCCAAGAACCCAACATTTGGGAGCCCGTCCACACGATATTCAACATTTGCCACCAAGTATAACAGTTTATGCTGTCGTTACCCCCGAAGCCGCGGATCCTAAAGATGTTATATGCCCGATATGAGTCTACACTACCACCAAAAGTTGCCCTTTGACCCGGAATGGGGTCATTGACCCCTCTTGGGCCGACTCGTGCGGTAGATCCACTGGAAGGGTGGAGAGTGTGACACTTGAGCACCTAGCTGTTCCATCATTCCCGTGATCCTTCTCTTTAAACATGGATCACCGCGGCTGTAAGATTATCAGCATGATGTCGGGAATGAAACAAGTCCCATGGGACACTACATTTAAAACAAAAAGCAACAGCTAAACAATTATTTAGATTTTTTTTTTTTTTAAAAAAGGAAATTAATTTCCTCTCGGTTCTTTCTGACCAAAGCAACATGAATTGTTAAAAAGCAAAACTCCCTACACCATATTATGAGCACTCCCCCCTCCCCCCAACCCCGCTACCACTCTCCATGACGATGCCTGGCTTCTTCATAAATCTTCTAAACTACTATGTCCACGACATCACCAACTATAAAAATAGCAACCAACTACAGCAACATGATATCCTAAGTGTACACCGGCTTCTGGGTACAATTTCGACAATTGCCTTTATTGGATTGGCCGGCGACGTTAAAAGAAAAAAGGAAGACGGGTGACGCTGACAAGTTCCTGGAGTTTCGTTAGTACCTCTGTCACAGTGCCCTGGGGACGCGTCTCGGCCCCCAAAAATGGCAAGTCACATACGTTTTAGCCCGCCGATTGATTTTTCCCCTACTCGGTTAACTCGCCATCCCCTGCCCTCGCCACTGCCTCATGCCACGGACTCCCCCTTGAGAGGAAATTAAAAAAAAAAAAGTTAAAAAAAAAAAAAAAAAGTTAGCGATGGGGAGGATTAAGAAAATGGCTCCCTCGTTGTGATCTTGAACAATTATGATTACTATTGGTGACGTCATTTCTCTCAAATCTATTTTGAGAAAGCTAATCTTTATTCTTAATCTTTCTATTACACAATCTCTCTCTCTCTCTCTATTTTCTTAAAAATTCGAAATCATATGTATATTTTTAAAAAAATGATAATAAAAAACAATCAACCACCATAGCAAGACCAGCGAGAAATCAAGTTGGCTAACCACAGATTAGGAAGTGATCAAGAGTGATGTCCCTTGGGACATTCGACACAGAACAGTCGATTCGTGAGCCAACAGACGTGTTTTCAGTGGATGGAAAATGAGATTAACAAAAGTGAGGGGCTGGGCTGGGGGGTGTAAAGTTTGTTTTTTTTTTTTTTGGGGGGGGGGGCATTAGGCCATCGTCCAGAACAGATCAAAACGAATTCTAGATTTTAGTGAATTTAATTGGATTTATTATCTTGATTAACATCTGATTAATTATTTGATTAACAAGTGTGTGTGTGTGTGTGTGTTGTGGTGTGTGTGGTGTGTGTGTGGTGTGGTGTGTGTGTGTATGGTGTGTGTGTGGTGTGGTGTGGTGTGTGTGGTGTGGTGTGTGTGTGTGGTGTGTGTGGTGCTGGTGGTGTGTGTGTGGTGGTGGTGGCGTGTGTGAGGTGTGGTGTGTGTGCGGTGGTGATATGTGTATGTTGTGTGGTGTGTATGTGTGTGATGTGTGTGTGTGGTGTGGTGTGTGGTGTGTGTGTGTACCCCGTCCGGCGATTAAACTTTACGCAGATGGATATGGTCAATTCGTTCCTAGAGTAAAATCTGTTTCATTGAGTAAATACTACGCTTCACAAACGACAGATTAATGTAGTGAAGCTCAACATTCTAAATTTATGTGATAAAAGTTCGTGACCCATTGACTGTAATTAGTCTTTTCTATTCACACTGCATGACGTTTCCAAGAAGCGAAAGATTGTGTATTCCCTTATTTAAATATTCTCAATGCGCATCTAAAATTGTCATGAAAAAGATATTAGTTAATTCCAATTTTAGGCAAATTATCTTTATCTAGATAACAATATGAGAGGTGTTGGCCATCCCTAAAGCACCCCTAATACCCCCACACTTTGTTTTGTGGGACCAGTATTTAGAACACCAATTCCTGTCACTTGTCCAGCATGGCATGAGCTTGTAGTCACCACCCCAACCAAGTCGTTTAAATTTTGAGAACCACCTATGCAGGGGCGTAGCCAGGGATTTGGGGGGCCCGGGGGCTTTGCCTCTTTGGAGACCCGGGGTCTTTGGGAGCCCCATCATTTTGACCGATGCCTTAATTTATATTAATGTTTAAAAAAAAATCTTTTCAGACAATCATTTGGGGGCTTCCCTTAAGTGGGTCCCGGGGTGGGGAATTTTAAATTTGGACCACCCTCCCCCTTCCCTAGCTGCGCCTCTTGCCTGGAGACATGTCTAAAGGCACGTCAGCCACCGTCTACCCCAAACACCCTTACACCCCCTCTGGAACGAGATACATAATAGACATGATGACCACCAGATACAATACGTTGTGAACAGCGATCTCAAGACGTCGTGGTTTTTTTTAATCAATAAGATAAAGTACCGTCCCGAGGACCGGTTTGTAAAATATTGCAAAGCCAAAGGCGGATTCTATAGAAATTTTTACAATTTAATTATTGGTTTAGTTTTTTGTTCGGGGTGGGCGGAAAGGAGGGGGGGATTCACAAGTTTCATAAGTATACCGGTAAAAAAAGATACTAATAACTGCCATAGGGATGTGTAATGAATGTCTTTGATAGGAAGGAGTTTGGTTTTTTTTTAATTTGGCCACGCAATTTTTTTTTTAAAACGCCCCTGTTCACGGGGAAAGTCTCCCGCCTCGCATCCTCGACGGGTGACAGTGTAAGTGTAAGTGTAAGTGTAAGTGTAAGATACCTGAGTGGATAACACATTGTTGGGGGTGTCTTCCAACTATTAGAGTACATAACAATAAGACATATAAAAAAGCAGCCCTTAAGTTTTGTCTCTGTGATAAGTTGTGATAGTGTCACCACTACTTGTGGTAACTAAGTGCCACTTGGAGGCCGTGGAGGTGGGGTGGGGGTGGTTGAGATCTTCTGATTATGCGATTGGCTCAGTCTGATTTTATTGTTCAGGCTTTGAAAAAAACAATTTTTTTTAAAAACTGCGTTTAGTCTCAGCTTATCAATCAGGCAGTTGTTGGTTGGGATAAGAATAAGGTTGTGGATGCTGTTTGAACTTGTTGGTTGGGATAATAATAAGGATGGGGATGCTGTTTGAACTTTTTGGTTGGGATAAGAATAAGGATGTGGATGCTGTATGAACTTTTGGCTGGGATAAGAATCAGGTTGTGGATGCTGTATGAACTTTTCGGTTGGGATAAGATCAGGTTGTGGATGCTGTTTGAACCTTTAAGGGTAGTCAATCTGGGGGTTGATCGTATATCAGCGGGTTGCAGTCCCACATTCTTCTACGTACATATTATAATGTGTAACGAGATACGTTCAACCAAACCAACTTGAGATTCTTATAACGTACATATTATAATGTGTAACGAGATACGTTGAACCAAACCAACTTGAGATTCTTACAAATCGTGATTCCTACTTATGTAACCTTAAAACACGAACGACTTCCTGAATATAATCACAGTCTTAAGGCCGAAGGGCACACGTCCAAGCGGGCAGTGGGCGGTGATTGATGATGGATAGAACCACGTACACGCAAGTAAACGCACCCCTCAATTGTTGGACGTCTATCAACAACGGCTTACAACATAGGTTTTTGATACATATGAGAAATGATATAAACACTTGATATTTTTTTTACCTCTATCCTTAATGGAAATACACTCCCTTCAGTTAACGCCAACCCGTGAAGTCAGAAAAATCTTGATAATGCAAGTTCAAGGGGTTCAAAAGTCAAAATCAGATCTTTAATTTTTTTTCTTTGTCAACTTCATTTGGATTTCCCACTGATTTTGAGTTTGTATATGGGCTTATGGAAAGTATAGGCTGGCGTAGAGTTTGCTTTAGGTTTTGTTGTAGGGGTTGGTGTAGGGGTTGGTGTAGGGGTTGGTGTAGGGGTTGGTGTAGGGGCTGGTGTAGGGGCTGGTGTAGGGGCTGGTGTAGGGGTTGGTGTAGGGGCTGGCGTAGGGTTTGGTGTAGGGGCTGGTGTAGGGGCTGGCGTAGAGTTTGGTGTATGGTTGGTGTAGTAGTTAGTGTAGGGGTTGGTGTAGGGGTTGGTGTAGGGATTGGAGTAGGGGCTGGTGTATGGTTGGTGTAGGGGTTGGTGTAAGGGTTGTGTAGGGGCTGGTGTAGGGGTTGGTGTGGGTTTTGTTGTAGTCTTTGGTGTTGTTATTGGAATAAATAGTATTGTATAGGCTTGTGGCATGTATCAAAAACGATTGAAATATGTGTTGTAGGAACCCTGGTAAAGTTCTTTTAACAAGTGTTGTAGGAACCCTGGTAAAGTTCTTGTAACAAGCGTTTAGCGTAATGTTTGGTCAGAAGGTCGCCCTAACCTCAGCCGTTGTTTCAGGGCTCTAAGAATGTTTATGACCTGGGGTGGTGCAATAAACATCAGGACTAGCAACGTCGGACTAGGTCGTTAAATTAGATTCTGTGTGAGCCAATTAACGTCATTCCCTCCAACAATTCCAATTCCATTATTTATTTTTTATGGTTTGTTTATTTTATAATTTTTGAAGTGAGGCGGGGTGGGTGAAAGTGTTTCAATCTTTCTTCCTATTTTTTGTTCTCTGTCTTTCGATTGCCACTTCATGTGCCGTTTTATTTTAAACGCGCATTTGAATTTTTTACTCAGAGGCGAACCTTTGATATTTTGCGGTCGGGCACAAAGTATAAAACGTGTGCAAGCCCCCCCCCCCCCCCATTGTTCATTTATTAAAATGTGATGAAGTAAACCTCAATTCAACACCCCTTTTGGCGCCTGTGGACATACGTCCACCGTACCCTCCTTACCATTGCTACGCCACTGTTTATACTTAATGTGTTGCTTTTCTTCCTTCAATATTGTAAAAGGGGTTGGGGTGGGGATGGGGTGGCTGGGGAGGAGGGGTCAGAAGAGAACAGAATGATTCTGCAGGGGATAGTAAGGGGTGAGTGGGCTTGTTTGCGAAGAATGAAATTAATGTGGCCATCGTGGATGACAGGAGCGCCTTGTTTTATTAGAACAAGCTCAGAAACGATGACTTTACGAGATAGGGGAGCGGAGTAGCAGCACCCTCTCCCCCCTCCGCCCAGGAAAAAAACAATTCCACTCCCCCATTTGTCCCTTCACCCTTAAGCTTGAATTTATGTGACTAGTGCAACAAAAACAACAACAACAACAATAACAACACAAGAACCATTTGTCTCAAGCTACCACAATGTGTTGGCTCCAACAGTAACTGAAGCATTTCTCGTGGTGAAAGAATGTATAGAAGGAGCATCTGTAACATATAAGAATGGGTATTCTCTCCATTGAGATACGTAAAATTTGAGATAGAAAGTCATTCTTAAGCTCAGATCTCATTCTCTCTCTCTCTCTCTCTCTCTCTCTCTCTCTCTCTCTCTCTCTCTCTCTCTCTCTCTCTCTCTGAAGTTCTTTCACATCCGCCCTTCGTAGCCTCAGATCCCTCGTACCCACCCTCGTATTCTGTAAGGAATCCGTTGTATTTTACATGAAAACGAACGTTAAACGTGTGCTTAGAGCTAGGAGATGTGCCGTCTTTTGAACCCAGCTCGGTTAGATGTCCATTACATGACCTGGTGAGGACGTGGACGAGTTGCTGGTCGTCTGCAGTGGTCGTACACTTCGTTTGAGGTCGTACCTTATCATGGTACTATATTGCCTAGTTCCCCCCCCCCAATCACAATTTAAATTTAAGATACTCCCCTGTTACCACCTAAGACTTAACGTCTTGACCCGTACTCCAGCCCTGGCATCTGCCCAACATACTTTCTTGAAGCGTAAAGAAAAAGAATTTATTAAAACTACGATTAGACAACCAGGGCTCGAGGTTTATGTATAAACTAATTTATCACCTTATAACAGCATAGATTTTATCTTCTTTCTCAAAGTCATAAACCATTTTTTTAACTTGTCGCTCTGTTTCAATATCTGCCGACCATCCTCTTTCTGATATAGATCTAATATTTCTATAGCGCGATTGCACCGATGGATTTTTTATCAGTCATTGTTGCATTAAATAGAACTGCGCACCTCGAATATATAGTGAATGGTTGAGAGAGAGAGAGAGAGAGAGAGAGAGAGAGAGAGAGAGAGAGTGTAAGAGAGTGAGAGAGAGAGTGGGGGAGAGGGAGAGAGAGTTTTGAAAAAGTTCTTTCAAGTCGTAGACTTAATTAAAGAAAAACGTCGACAACTTGATGCAAGCTCATGCAATATTACTACACTCGCATTTAAATGGCGGAATAAAACATTTAAAGGAAATACATTTTTAAAAATTAATAACACTGTAAGTGTTGTCTTCTTTCAGGATTATCACGATCACTTCTGTAAAGATCTTCTGACGACTCAATAAATCACCCCCATTTATTATCGCGGCCTACGAATTTATGAATGAATAATGAGTTACCATTTTTTATTTTTTTAAATTTTTTTTGTAGATGTGTGTTGTATAACTTAAAATTGTTATTGCAAAATGGGTATTTCTTGGGTAAGAAATGCTTTCCAGTAAGCTGTAAAAACCACCAGTTACCATCATCTTTAAAGAGATCTTTATATATATATATATATATATATATAAATACCATCTTGGAAGACAATATTAATGTGCGCCAACGCCATCTTTAACAGGTTACACAATGACATGCATAATGACCCCATTAAAGAAATCGACAGTCAAATAAATACCGGTATCTGGTATAACTGCGCCAACGAACGATGTCAAGGTCAGGATGACATTTAAAGGTTCTGTGTAAATATATTTGAAATCTCAAGTTGTTTTGTTTGTTTTTTTAAGGGTTTGAAAGAGTGAAAAGGAATGAATAAAAGAATGAATAGAGAAAGTTGAAAAAAAAAAAAATTGTGCGGCATGCAGATGTCAAACGCCCCGTTAAGCTGCAAAATTGTGGCCGGATTTTTCTCCGCGTCCCCGAAAGATCCGGGGAACTTTTGTTTCCATGCCTGGTTGTGGTGTCGTTGGGTTAGTGTTTTCATCCTAAAGATTGGACTGCTATTGGTGGGGTGGGGGGGCTGGTGTCCTCACTGTTTTCTCCCATCCACACCCACCCCCCGGGCACCCGTATTTGGTTTAAGCTGTAAAAGAAAATCTGACTCGTGTGTTTGGACAGGAAGCCGTAGACCAAAATTTCTCACGTTCTGCTTCGTCAACTCGTCACCAAAATAGAAGAAGAAAAAAACTGAAGTCTAAGAACTGTCAAAAGAAGGGGAAAAAGTGGTGTTTGGGCGGGTCTTTTTTAGACGGTGTTGTGTTAAAATATGTAACGTTGACATAACGAGTTGTGTCGAGCAATGCATATAAAATAACTTTTTTGAATTGGGGCGACTCCAGCATTTTTAAATCTTCAATTGTTCATTATATATATATATATATATANATAATATATATAAATTGTACCATAGCATCGTATTTTAATGTGATACTTTTAAACATTTAAGAATATCAATTAATGTGTCTTCACTTTAATTTTCGCATGTCCTTTTATGAGTTTTAAAAACTATGTTAACTCCCGCCCCCTCCCCCAACACTATTTTATCACACAATTAAAGAAATAAAACTTTAAAAGTTCTATTTTTCTTCTCCGCTCTCTCTCCCAATCTTTATCTTGCCCCCTACCCCCCTCCCCCGTATAAATTACTAGTTAAGATTTCTAAGTTTAATTTATTCATTTCATTCGATTTCAGAATTCCATATTGAATATTACCCGCCGGGTCCCAAATAACAAGTTTTCCAATCAACAGATGGAAATTTGAATCTTTATTCAATTTTTTTTTAAAATGTTATTTTATGGAAATGATAATAGAACGACCAACGCAGCACTCCTTACATTGATGAAGACAATTTATTCAGCTTCAATGGATTATTTATTTGTTGTATAGATCACATGGCGTTCGTTTGCTTGTTATTCTTGTTCTGCGATATCAATGGTTAAACACCATTGGGGTCTTTAGTCTTCAGAGGTCGACTTGACCTTGGGCTACATTGACAGGTAGATTTCTTGACATTATAAGGCTATATATATAAAAAAAAAGTGTAAGGAGAGGTGGGGGGGTAAAGGAGATAAGAGACGGGAATTATACTCGTTATAATTTGTGATATGCGATTGGGGGAGGGGGGAGTGGATGGGGGTAGGTGTGGGTTACGAGGTGGGGAAAGTGGGTCGGGTACGGCATCCGTGTTCCAAAGGTCATGTCAGGTAAACTCAGGTATGATATTTTCACGATTTGGATTTATGTTACATGTAATTTTGTTGATATTCTGATGTTTTAAAAAAAAAAAAAATTATAGCGGATATTTTGATGATTAGCATTTTGAAGGTGGGTTTCCGATAACGTAAGGTTAATTGTAAAAAAAGACATTCTTATTTTGGCTAGGCCGATCCCCCCCCCCCACCACTGCCATTTCACATAGTCATTATGGTGTAGAGCAGATGACGGGAAACACTTTGTCCGAGAGAACCATTCATAAACATCCCACATTTTGAGAAGTATTTCTATGAGAGCCATACATTACGTTTAAAACCTAAACATTCAAGTAAAGGTGTACATTTTGTGTAATTTCAACACTAAAAGTACAATAATTATGGCTCTGAATTCTTTTAAATAACAATATTATGCTGTTTTTATGTGCAATTAATACGTAGAGCAAAGGAGTCTGAATAAAATGCTTTTTAAAAAAAATAATCGAACATTTCTCTGAGAGTCAGATGCAGCCATCAATAGATCCCCGTCTGGCTCGCGAGCCATGGTTTCCCGACCCCTGGTGAAGAATGTTATTTCATGTAATAATAATAATATGTTGTTGTTGTTGTTTTAAAAGGAAATGAATGTTTTAAATTGGATGCATTTATCAATATATTATGTCTCCAACATGTATGTAAATGCCGGTGAGCGCAGATGTTAGCTGGGGGTACAGCGAGGGAAAAAAAAAAAGCAAATTTAAAATGAAGCGTATAGACTCGGAGAAAGTAGAAGAAAGGCGGAGACACTGAGGGGGGCAGAAATGATGATCGGGACAGGGAGGTTGCTGCCACGGAAGCCAAGAGACGGGTAAAGGCGCCGCCCTTGAAATGAGGGAAAGTTCCCTCTCCCAGACGGCGTAATGACGATCCATCATTGTGCCATCTCAAGGGCCCATGCCAGCATAGGGACCCCAACAAATCCTCTTTGCCACATACCTGCACAAACACAAGTGTCGGGGGCCGTGGCCTAAGGAGCTAATTGTCTAACGGTTGAAGCAACAGTTACGTCTCTTTGCCACAGACGGATCAATCTTTGTTCGGAGCGGGGGTGGTGGGTGGGGAGAGTGAGGTTTAGGGGTGGGGCTGGCTGAAATTCTTTAAGAAAAGGTACCCCCAACCCGCTGACAACAATCTGTTACAAAATACCCTCCGGCACCAACCAGCCTACCTCCCCTTGAAACAAACATCCAGATTATCAAAACGTATTTCCCTTTCCTGCTTGTAACATTAATAAGAATTAAAAACTGATATTTGAAAGAGATAAATAAGAATTTTCTTAGACATTATTTACATTTGTTTTCTACTGTGTTCATTTTGAAATTACTTATGTTTTCTGTTATGTTGTCTACGGCCTGTTTCAACAGGAAATTCGTGTCAATCTTTTTTTTTAAAAAATAATATATTAAAAGGTTTACAATTTTATCTTTTTGTGTGCCTAAGTTGGATAATTAGCTTTCATTTTCCTGATATTTCCTTTGATTGTTTTATGTTTTCTAGGTTTTAATTTTCCTTTGGATTGGGTTCACTAGGAAGCATCTTGGCCACATTATATTATATTTACCGTGGTATTTAAGGTACAATTTCCTGTGTATGTTTGGAGAACAATCGTTACAGAGTAGTATGCCACTCAGCCTTAAGTAGCAGACCGATTGGTGCCAGCCCTAACACGATGGCGCTCTTTTGGAGTTTCTCCACAGGAGGGTAACTATTTGTCAGTAGACATTATAGTTATCAATGGTGTAACTATGAGTCAGTAGACATTATACTTATCAATGGGGTAACTATGAGGCAGTAGACATTATAGCTATCAATGGGGTAAATATGAGAGACATTATAGTTATCAATGGGGTAAATATGAGTCAATAGACATTATAGTTATCAATGGGGTAAATATGAGTCAGTAGACATTATAGTTATCAATGGGGTAAATATGAGAGACATTATAGTTATCAATGGGGTAATTATGAGTCAGTAGACGTTATTGTTATCAATGGGGTAACTATGAGTCAGTAGACATTATAGTTATCAATGGGGTAAATATGAGAGACATTATAGTTATCAATGGGGTAACTATGAGTCAGTACACACTGGAGTTATAAATATGGTAAATGTGTCAGTACCCATAAAAAGTTCTAAATATTTGTTAACAAAGAGCTGTTGGGATAAAACGTTATAGAATACCCAGAGTAATATCTCATTGAGTTTGACCACATATTTTATTAACTGAATTCCTCTGTGAAATTACAAGGCCCTTTATTTTGATGTATAGCAACATTTTGTTTTAACACCAACAGACGTGTACTCACCATCTGAGTTCTATCCGTGCCTCCCTTAAAGCTCGTTAGGGGATGGTTGGAGCCCGTGCTCGTGTTGTGAGAATCCGTCTCCTCGTCCAGTGAGAAGCTCACCTCCTTCCTCCGGTTCTGGCTGAGGTTATTGGAGCCCCCGACCCCGTCCACTGACGCGTTCGTGAAGATGTCCTGCTGCTTCAGCTGGTACATTTTGTCCTCGGAGTTTTTTTGGGTGCCTCGGTTCAGTCGCCTCTCGCGGTCGATCTTTCTTATCAGACAGATCGCGACACCGATGGCGAGTGCTAAAACTATGGTGACGCCCACTAAGATGATCACGATGAGAATGTTGGTGCTGAGACCTGCCTCGTCGGCGGTGGCTGGCAATGTTCCGTTTATTTTGACGACCAGCTGTCGAAGGTCTGTTTTCGGCGGGTCGCCACCATCTTGGGCTCTGATCATCAGAACGTACAGTTTTATGTCTTTAGCGCGCACGATTCGGGCCAAGGTTAAGTCGCCAGTGATACGGTTGAGGTCGAAAAGCTGGTCAGGGTCACCCCTGTCGATGAAATAGCTAATCCGAGAGTGTGGTGATTTGTCGTCATCGTCGTCAGTGGCGACGACTTTCGTGATCACTGACCCCACCGGGGCCGAGTATTGAACCACGATGGTGACGTTCTCCTCCGAGGACATCTGGATGACGGGTGGGTGGTCGTTGTCGTCCAGTATGACCACCGTGAAGTTGCAGGTGCTGGAAAACACCGGGTTTTTGGGGTCAGTGACGCGAACGACGAGATGATACTGGTCTTTGGTCTCACGGTCGAACACCGCCTTGCTCTTTATGACGCCGTTCGTCGGGTTGATGCTGAAACTGGAGTAGTCTTCGCCCACAGGAAGTAAAGAGTACGAAAACAAGGAGTTCTCCGGACTGTCGGGATCTACAGCCGTCACGTTACCAGCCACGGCTCCAGACGGTTGGTTCTCAAGAATGTAACCAAAGTACACCGCTTGTGGGAACCGAGGCGGTTCATCGTCCTCATCCCCAACGATGACCTTAACGAGGGCTGACGAGGATAATTTATCCGGGCCGTTGTCCTGTGCTATGACGTGAAACGTGTACACGGCTACCTCTTCTCTGTCCAGTGCCCTAAGTACTTTAATCTCCCCCGAGTCGGGATCTATCGAAAACTCACTGTATTTTCCGTCCATGGAATAACTGACCCTCCCAAACTCCCCACTGTCGGCGTCATAGGCGGTCACGGTGAGCAAGGATGTTTCCTGTTGTTGGTTCTCGAGGACAGTTCCGGTGTAGGTCTGCTGGGTGAATTGAGGTCGGTTGTCATTGACGTCTTTCACGTTCACGACGAATGCAGCTGTACTAGACAAAGACGGCTGACCGCGGTCGGCGCACGTGATGGTCACCTTCAAGGAATGCTGCAGCTCGTAGTCGACGGGCTCCGCCAGGACGACCTTGTACTTGTTGCTGGCCAGGTCGGCGAAACGGTCGAGCGAGAAATGGCGGTCGCTCATCTCGCAGACCACCACCCCGTTGTTACCACTGTCCACGTCGGTGACGGAGATGTATGAGATGAAATATCCGGCGGATTCACTCTCGAGAATGTCGGTGCCCGACGGAGGGAGGTTCACGTTAATCTCTGGGGCGTTGTCGTTCTCGTCGATCACGTACAGCGTGACACTCGTCCTGGCCGAGTACTGGGGCGTGCCGTTGTCCACCGCCTCGACCGTCATCTGGAACTGTTTGTCCTGCTCGTAGTCGATCAGACCTTTTGCGAAGATCTCCCCGGTCCGCTGGTCGATGTAGAAGGTCGCCTTGATCTTGTCTGACACGCGGGAGCTGAACTGGTAGGTTATCTCCCCGTTGGCGCCAGCATCCTTGTCCCTGGCCAGCACCTTGACGATGGGGACGTTCATCGCCATGTTTTCTCTCACCGTTTCGTTATACGACGGCTGGTTGAACTCGGGCACATTGTCGTTAACGTCGGACACCGTGATGTTAACGACGACGGACCCGGTCCTCTTCGGGTACCCGCCATCTGTCGCCACGATGGTGACCTGGTAGAAATCGCGGGTCTCTCGGTCCAAAACTGCTTTGATGACAATCCCCAAGTACGAGGAGCCGTCCGGACTTTTGTGCTCGGAGAGGGCAAAGGTCCCCGACGAATCCTGGAAACTGTACTGGGCGACCGTGTTGATGCCGACGTCCAAATCCACCGCCGCGCTGCAGCGTAGCTCGTCGCCCACCTGGTTATTTTCCGGGACGGTGAGGCCGAAGTACTCGCCGTTGAACCTGGGGGCGTTGTCGTTGATGTCCTCGATCTCGACATTGACGGTGATGTACATGTACAGGTTGTAATCGGGTTGTCTGTACACGGCAATCGACGTGGTCACCTTGCACGTGAGCTGACCTGAGCACACCGCCTCGCGGTCTATTCTCACCTTGGAGGTCATGGAGCCGTTCCTGGGAGACACCTGAAAGTATGCGTTGTCTTCGATGGTGAACTCCAGGCTGGAGAAGACCACCTGGGTGATCCTTGTGGTCAGCCCGCTGGCCACCGCCACGTTGCCCACGTACGTCCCGGCGTCCTGTTCTTCCCGAAACGTGAAGTTGACTCCGGCCGTTTCCAGGCTGTCTCCTAGCGTCGGCATCAGCATCGTCACCAACATCAGTAACACGTGTAGTAAGACGCAAGACATGCTGCACTAAGAAACTCCGTAAGATTAAAGTACTGAATTATATGATTCGGCTTTTCTTGTCATGAAAGTAGATTTTCTGCATTGTGGCACCGAGTACTCATTCACGGCTTATGACAGATTTAAATGTGATAACTTGTTAGTAATCATTCAATTGATATCCGAACTCTTGGAGTTAACACATCATGTTGGACACGGATTGCCTTTTTTTTAAAAAAGCAGTTTCCGCAACTATCCTTATGCACGTGAAGGATTCTCTACGGATAACGATAAAAACAACAACCTCGAACAATTCTAAATTTCACTTTTACGGAGGCGGCATTGTTGCCATTGATCAATTTTTCTTATGGTGGCTCTAAAGTTTTTTTTTCCCTTTATAAAATGTTACTTCCCTTCTTTTAAAAAAAATATAAAAAATTAAAATATAGATTCCCGGAAGTGGCAGAGATCAAGTCGATCCAATTTCATTTGTGCGCAAAGGGCAGTAGATTGAGTGCAGGCCTACACGCTGCCGGTCCCAATCTAATGAGTCCGGGGATCTGTGCCGGGCTGTCGGGCTCAGCGAAGGTTCGCGGCGGCTCAGCGACACGGGGATGTTAATTCAGTGGCTGGGTAGTTTCAAAGAGCCGTAATTCCACGTTGACAGCTGCTCCTTGTGAATCGGCCGAGTCGCGAGGAGTGGATGGTGGAGTCGAGGGCGGAGGATGTGGAGGCTGTAGAAAAGAAAAGGTTTTACTGTAAAAAATGGTGGCGTTAGGACTGCGCTTACAAAATCTAAAAATCGAAATCATGATTTTTAAAAAAAAATTAATTTAAAAAAACGAAGGAATGAAAAATATACTGATGTGCTGTATATACCGGAAGTGCATCCAATAAAATATAAACCCAGATATAAATTAAACGTATACATAAAACACAGGCTACACAAACGAATTGCGTTATAAAAATAATAAATTAAAATTTTAATTATGAAGTAATTGATAACTTTAATTTTTGTTTGCACAATTCGTTTGTTTATCTTGTATTTCATTCGAAATCTTTCACCGATTCTGTATTGGCAAATCTACACATAGACTGTAGACTACCAATTTTATACACAATCTGTGACGCAATATTGAAATAATCCTAACTTACTTCTTTTTTAAAACAAGTAGACTCTAATACACAAAAATAAATTTAAAATATTATTTAAATGTAGCACATAATAGTTTTAATGGAATCAGATCCAAACTACGTCAAGCCGTTGTTTTGTTGTTGTTTTTTTTTGGTTGCTCTTTGACATTGGACCTTTTCATTCACGCACGCATTCCGTCCCTTGTTTTTCTCACGCAGGGGAGATAAGACGGTGTGTAAATTAAGGCCGAGACATAAATGGACAGGGGTAGGTTAATCTTACTGCACCAGGTGTCAGTCATGGAGGAGAGGGTTGAAATGTGGAGTTCTAGGAGCATGTCATGCAGACTGGTGACATTTGACAGAGGGGCATGTCATGAAGGTTATGGTGACATCTAATAGAGAGGCATGTCATGAAGGCTATAGTGACATCTAATAGACGGGGCATGTCATGAAGGTTATGGTGACATCTAATAGAGAGGCATGTCATGAAGGCTATGGTGACATCTGACAGAGGGAGCATGTCATGAAGGCTATGGTTACGTCTAATAGATTGGACATGTCATGCAGACTGGTGACATTTGACAGAGGGAGCATGTCATGGAGGCTATGGGGACGTCTAATAGAGGGAGCATGTCATGAAGGCTATGGTGATATTGAATAAATGGGTTCCAACTGGTGGGATGTGATTCACATCAGAAACACGGCACTATACAACCAGACAGAGAAAATGAAAGTTTGGGGGGATAGTTAGAGTTGAAGTGAGTAAGAGGCCATGAGCAATGAAATTTAAGGCGTTAATGCCAAGAAAGCTGTTTAGGTGAGAGAGATGTGATGTATAGAAAGATAAAATACAGTGATATAGCTAGAAAGATGGAAGGATAGG
>MUZC01003120.1:154323-164592 GCA_002072015.1 Radix auricularia
GATTCTAGATTTTGCCAACTATTTTAACAAGAACAAAAACAGATTCTAGATTTTGCCAACTATTTTAACAAGAACAAAAACAGATTCTAGATTTTGCCAACTATTTTAACAAGAACAAAAACAGATTCTAGATTTTGCCAACTATTTTAACAAGAACAAAAACACAGTATTTAAATGCTCAATACAAAAAACAAATAAATAAATTCTTGATTTTCAATACTTTATTGAATTTTTTTTACCCCTTCATTTTTTGTTGTCCGCCCAGAACAGCGTATTTAGGGAAAGTCTAGTGTACCCTTATTAAAATGTTTGAGAACCTTGTTATAAACGTTTGATAGAACATACCTTCGCCCTAAGGGGGCGGAGTCAAGAAAAGTAAATTGTTTTGTTTTTGCCGCGAGCCGCATCGCTCCTGATCGTTGATGTCAAGAAGATCATAACCAGAAGGATCTTCTCTGTTATTGGTGATCCATGTTAGGATCACTTCCCTTACAGGGGTCATCTCGGTTCAATGCGGTGCTCTTTGTTTTTTTGTGTGTTTTTTTTGTGGGTTTTTTTTTTTTTTTCTGTGATCAATTTTTAGCAACAAGGACATTTACGGGATGCCTTATTGACCTTGAAAATCTGGATAATTACAATGATCTGAGACAAAATTTAAAGAACAAAACAATTTGATGAGAAAAAAACATCAACCAGTTCTTATGTTTGAGAATTACAAAGATTGTTTAAGGTGATTTTTAGGGCTGGTACTGATTTTTAAAAAAAAAAAATGTTGAGATAATCGTTATAATTTAATCAATTATTCGATTAATTTCGATTAATTATATTTTTATAACGCATATATAGGTCCCGTTAAGTTGCGATTTATTATTTCGTGAAATTGAATAAGTCGCGGTAATGCCATGGCTCCAACAATTGCAAATTCGTTCTGCTATGCAGGAAATAAGTAAGAAAACCCCTTTTGTTGACGTATGCTCCTCTGAATAAATAATATTGCGAGGGAAAAGTATGTAAGTAGCAAAAAATTTAAATTGTAAATTTAATTGAAAAAAAATATTAGAAAGATTTTCTTACATTTTAATCGAATTTTAATCATTTAATCGATCAATATAACTTTAGTCAATTAAAATTTTTAACGATTAAACTTTAAATTTTGCAGCCCTAATATATAAATTTATATATTGAAAAAGATGTAAAAGCCCTCAGAAATACCCCTCATACCGAAAAAAAATGTATAATAAAAATAAAAGAATTTTTTTTTTTTAATTTGCGAGCGGCAAAGAAATTGTCCATGTGAGAAATTTTGTTCCACCGTATCCTCCTCGCGCCTAACTGAGCTCTGACCTCTGCCCTCTCCCATTACTCTGTAACACAGAAGAAGTGTTCTTGAGGAGTGTCATGGTACAATATTTGCTACTTTGAGTATATCATTACTACGTGGTATGAGTCGTAAGAAGGACTTACTTACGCGCTCCTAGTTAGACTTTGATGACAAAAATAACGAGAACAAGTGGGTTGAATAGTTTGGTTGTGTTGGAAAGGGGGGGTAACATAAATAGACATAAACAGGTGTACTTAGCTCAAATTCGCTGATTGAATTAGCCAACGGACTTGTAATAAGGCGCTCATTGACAAGATATCGTCACAGTAACACGAAGGGCTTGTTACAAGATCTTTGACGTCACGGTAACAGTGATGAGCTTGTTCTATGATCTATGTCATCATAGTTACACGAGGGGCTTGTTATTTGATCTATGTCATCGTGGTTAAATGACGGGCTTGTTATATGATCTATGTCATCATAGTTACATTAGTGGCTTGTTATAAGATCTATGTAATCGTGGTTAAATGAGGGGCTTGTTATATGATCTATGTCATCATAGTTACATTAGTGGCTTGTTATAAGATCTATGTCATCGTGGTTACATGAGGGGCTTGTTATATGATCTATGTCATTATAGTTACATTAGTGGCTTTTTATAAGATCTATGTCATCGTGGTTACATGAGGGGCTTGTTATATGATCTATGTCATCATGGTTACAATAGTGGCTTGTTATATGATCTATGTCATCATAGTTACAATAGTGGCTTGTTATAAGATCTATGTCATAATTGTAACACGAGGGGCTTGTTATATGATCCATATCATCATAGTTACACGAGGGGCTTGTTATATTATCTATGTCATAATTGTTACATGAGTGGCTTGTTACAAGATCTTTGTCGTCACGGTAACATCGATGCGCTTGTTAACAGATTAATGCAGCGACTGTAAAATAACTCACTTGTTCGAAGGCCTATGACTCCTCTCTCTACTTTGCTAAAAGCCTTGGTATAACAGAAACATCTGGTGAACACCCCTCGACAGAAAACTGCACGTGAATTACATCTCGTGTTTAGACATACGCCGCCATTACTGGGCCCTAAAAACTATGGACGCCCTATACGTTAGGATAATGCCACAAATGCAACATATGCCACATAGGTGAGTATGCACTTGAATGAACTAGACGCTTTTAACTTTTATCATTCGCTTCACTGCCTGGCGGACTTTAGAAGCGGTCTATGTAGGAGGAGAGAGTTGATGACAGTGCCGGGATCGTAGAGGGTGTTTGTTTGTGGGTCGGTGTCTGGGGGGGATGTGGAGGTGTTGGGTCACTGAAGATCACAGTGAATTTCGTTATGACGTGTGATTGCATAGGTGGCACCGTCATTTCTTACATGTGTGAGGTGACACCAACATTTCTTGCATGTTTTAAGTGACACCACCATTTCTTACGACGTGTGTTAGAGCAACTGACACGTAAAGAGACTGTCAGTAATAGGGGTCGGGTGTGATAAGGCAGCTATCTAGAGAGCTGTGAGGGGCAACCCCCCCCCCCCCACAAGATGGTTGTGCGCAGGGCTAACAACACAGCCATGTAAAAAACAAACACATTACGAAAGCCAAGCAACTAAATAAAACCCGAAGTAATACATTGAAGTAGAAGTCGCATCACTGCAAGCGGGACTGGAAGTCAACAATAAAAAAACAAAATACATGACCCTATAAAAAGAAAAAATGACAGGTGAAGACATTAACATTAGGAACCAGACTTTTGAAAAATTAAATCAATTCAAATACCTAGGATCACTATTAAATGAAAGGAATTAAAGAAAGAATATCAGCCAGGAATAGAGCATAATTTAGTAGCCAGAAAATCCTCAAAAACAAAAACATTACAAGGGAAACAAAGAAAACTCTTTATAAAACAGTCATCAGACCAGCTGTAACTTATGCAAGAAAAAAAATTCAGAAAACCTATTAAATACATGGGGAGAGGAAAGTTCTGAGGAAAATATATGGCCCAACAAAGGATGAGTTCGGATGGAGGATAAGCACCAACCATGAACTACACAGTCTATAGGAGGATACCACAATAGTTGCAGAAATTAAAAAAGGCAGATTGCGCTGGGCAGGACACCTAGAAAGAATGTCAAATGATAGAGGAGTAAAGAGGGTACACCATCAAAACGCCAGAGGAAAACGGCTCAAGGGAAGACCTAGGCTTAGATGGATGGATGATGTAGAGAAAGATCTACAACAACTGGGCATCCAATATTGGAGAAGAAAGGCGTTGAGAAGGCCTGCGTGGAAGGGGGTCGTGAGGCAGGCCCAAGCCCTACATGAGCTTTAGCGCCACAGGGATGTATGAGGTTTGCATCCTGAGATAGGAGGATTATGGAAGGGAGGATGGATTACATGGGAGTACTGAAATTAGGACAGCAATCTGAGAGTAGGATCCTGCAAGCACGTGGAGGTGGATGGAACGGAATTAAGGACAAAAAAGGATCGTTAGGAATAACAAGCGTTGTCCCCTTCTTTTATTTGGATAACGTTCTCAACATTTTAACAAGAAAGTGAATGTAACTTATCCAAGTCTAGAATTTTAATGAGATCTTAAAACATTATCAAAGTGACTAGCAAAGAAGTATTTAGGTAGATATTGAAAGTGTATCGAAGTTGTTAGCGAAAGATTATCAAAGTGAGTTTGGAAAGAGTATCAAAGTGAGTTTGAAAGAGTATCAAAGTGAGTTTGAAAGAGTATCAAAGTGAGTTTGAAAGAGTATCAAAGTGAGTTACGAAAGAGTATCAAAGTGAGTTACGAAAGAGTATCAAAGTGATTTATGAAAGAGTATCAAAGTGAGTTTGAAAGAGTATCAAAGTGAGTTTGAAAGAGTATCAAAGTGAGTTTGAAAGAGTATCAAAGTGAGTTACGAAAGAGTATCAAAGGGAGTTACGAAAGAGTATCAAAGTGATTTATGAAAGAGTATCAAAGGGAGTTAGGTAGAGTATCAAAGTGAGTTACGAAAGAGTATCAAAGTGAGTTAGGAAAGAGTATCAAAGTGATTTATGAAAGAGTATCAAAGGGAGTTAAGTAGACTATCAAAGTAAAATACCAAAATATCTCAAAGTCAGATTCTCAAAAAATGCAGGAGGAGATGTCGATTCGATAGTTTGAAGTATTGTGAAATTATGCGGGAATAGGTATTTTATCGGGGCACAATATCTGTTTTCTTGTGGGCCGCGGAGCGGGGCGGGCTACTCGTCGCCGTCTGCTCCTCTTCTGCGGAACGTGGATTTTATTTACAGCGATCACGTGACATCAGGTGAGAACCTCCCGCGAACCTGTGGACCCTGGCACTGGACCGAAATGTCACGCGCCACGTGAGCACCGCGGGGCGCCCCCTGTGCACTGTAAACAACAACATTCGTTGTTTGTAGACGTACACGGCTAGGGCAATTAGGTCATTGTTGGCGGTAGGGGACCTACGTGACTTTATCAAGATCTTGTTTACAAGATGTCGGTACAGGACCTTCGATGGATTAATCAGGACCTTGTCTCAACATGTCGGTACAGGAACTACGTGTTTTTATCAAGTTCTTGTTTACAAGATGTATGTAAAAGACGCAAAGAGTCTTATCAGGCTTGTCCATAGGAATGTTATTCCCATGGGATTCCCATGTGATGGGATGGGACAGCACATATTTGTATTTCCAATGTATTTAAAGTAATAAAATGAGAGTGTCAGAATGATACTGAATTGTCATAAAGTTTATAAATTTTGTCGTTTTGCATGTCTCTTTGTATATGTAGTCCTATTTAGTGGACACTAAACCTAAACTTTCATAAATTTCATAATTTTTTTAAAAATGTATTCTATATTAATATTATAATAGTAATCCCATGGGATGGGATGGGATGGGACAGGCATGAATTGCCATGAGATGGGATGGGACGGGACAGAAAAATATATCCCATGGACAAGCCTGGGTCTTACACAGGTCTCGTTAACACTATGTCGTTCTAATGTTCAAACGTTCCCCAAACATCTCCTCCCTGACACATGCCCCTCAAAAATTTGAACCCCGCATATGTTCATTAACACCTATGTTATCACCACACAAAATTTCCCCACACAGATATGTTACTCGCACATATGTTTCCTCACATGTGTGACCACACAGTACTGCCAGACATATCATTCTATGAACGTCTTACATCCACCAAGACTCCAGACACAATTCATATCATTCTATGAACGCCTTACATCCACCAAGCCTCCAGACACAATTCATATCATTCTATGAACGCCTTACATCCACCAAGCCTCCAGACACAATTCATATCATTCTATCAACGCCTTACATCCACCAAGCCTCCAGACACAATTCATATCATTACATCGGCCATGTTCTTCGAATGGACAAGAGAAGACTCCCAAGTCAGGCCCTCATGTGGACACCAACAGGCAAAAGAAAACAAGGAAGACCAAAAGAAACCCTGCGTAGAACAATCATAAGAGAAAGCTCAACCATGGGTCTAAGAAATAACCAGGACTTGATACAATTAGCAACGGATCGTCAAAAATGGAAATCCATGACCTCTGCCCTATGTGCCGTCTTCGGCCCGAGAGGAAATAACTATGAACGCCTTACATCCACCAAGCCTCCAGACACAATTCATATCATTCTATGAACGCCTTACATCCACCAAGCCTCCAGACACAATTCATATCATTCTATGAACGCCTTACATCCACCAAGCCTCCAGGCACAATTCATATCATTCTATGAACGCCTTACATCCACCAAGCCTCCAGACACAATTCATATCATTCTATGAACGCCTTACATCCACCAAGCCTCCAGACACAATTCATATCATTCTATGAACGTCTTACATCCACCAAGCCTCCAGACACAATTCCCTCTGAGTCTAAATCCACAAAACAAACGCGCCCCCAACGTGACCGTTATTACTCCTCCCCTGTCCCATGGTCCACGTCAACCGGACAGGGTGGACAACCCCAAACGGGCAACCTCAAAGAGACATCCTGACACGAACGGCAGTTCATCCGAAAACAAAAATATCTCTGGTAGACTTTGCCAGTCTAGACCTAACGCCATTTCGATGTCGACAGATCTGGCAATATCACTCCCCAAAAGAAGTCGAATTTTATTAATGACTGAACACACGCGCATCTGAAATACCAGAATCAACCCCCCTCCCTCCACCCCTAACCCCCACACATACACTCCAAATGGGCAGCCTCTTCTAACCAAAAGAACCTTGATTCGCCAATATCTTCGAGAAATTTTGTCCGTCCTATTGACAAGTCATTTGATTTATGTCTTAGGGAAATATTATTGGATGCTGTTTGTCAGCCTGGCAGATAGACGGATGATCAGGCCAAAGAAGAGTACCCTGTGATGGGGGGGCGGGGGTTGGTGGAGACGGTCTGTAACGTGGGGTATGGGCAAGAGATAAAAGCAATTACTGAATCATAATTGTCAATAGATCATCAGACTCGGTGAGGTGACTGCGGCTGTCACATGACTCAGACCTATCGAACAGAAATCAATAGACGGCCCTGATGTGTGAGGAAAAGTTTTGCGATGCTTGCTATTATTCTGAAGGGAATTTCATTTTTTAAAATATATGTATATTTTTTAAAAAAAATTATAGTTTTTTTTTTCTAACGCTCGATGACGTCCAACAGCAGGAGCCGGAGTCCCCCAAATTGCTTCCTCCTTCCCAGCCCGCGCGTCTATACATATTTGATGAGCGTAGATTCCACGGAGACCAGGTCGCTTGAGGTGCTCTTGTCACGCGCCAGGCATCCCGTCCGCCTGTATCACAGACAATTGAAGTAGCTTCAAGTCAAAATATTTCAAGTCGCTATATTCTGGCTTTAGGCGGAACTTAAACAAAAAAAAATATAAAAAAATATTGAAATGTACTGAGATTAAACAACTGAATTATTACAGTGTAATTTACATTTATAACCAGCAGAGGCGTCACTAGGGTCGGTGTCACCCAGTTCGGTAGCTCATGGTATCACCCCCTCAGGACTTGCCAGATAGACCTCCTCCGAGTATTCGGTCAGTTCAAAATAACAGGAACATTCAGAATGTTACATAGTAGTGTCAATCGTTGTGATGGAGTCACCCGGTGCGGATCGCACCACCCTCCTAGTGACGCCTCTGAATTAATCAACCTTAGATGTTAAAGATAAAGTGTCTATGCTTTGAGAGACATTAGCTTTTTGGTGACACTGTATCATTGTAGATATAGTTTTAGGTGAGGATTATCAAAACATTCAATCAGAATAATTTTTAAAATTTTGGAGTGTCCGCGTTGTCTAAGTTGACACGTGTGTCACTGTCTTACTGCCTGTTTGCTAAGATCTTGACTATTTCACGTGTGTCAATGTCTTACTGTCTGTTTGCAAAGATCTTGACTATTTCACGTGTGTCAATGTCTTACTGTCTGTTTGCAAAGATCTTGACTATTTCACGTTTGTCAATGTCTTACTGTCTGTTTGCAAAGATCTTGACTATTTCACATGTGTCAATGTCTTACTGTCTGTTTGCAAAGATCTTGACTATTTCACGTGTGTCAATGTCCTACTGTCTGTTTGCAAAGATCTTGACTATTTCACGTGTGTCAATGTCCTACTGTCTGTTTGCAAAGATCTTGACTATTTCATGTGTGTCACAGTTTTACTACTGTCTGTTTGCTAAGATCTGGGCTTTTTCAATGCACCTCGGCTTTTTAACGATTTTTTTTTTTTCTTTACTTTTTATTCGCCTGAAAATGGCTTTTTGTCGATACGATTGGTTTTTTGTTTTGCTTTTTTAAAAATCAGGCTTCACTTCCCTCACACCTTGCTTCATTGAGTCGTTGTGTTCCCCAAATTCATTGAAGTATCACAAAATTACACCCTGTATAAAAGTTGACATTCACATTTTTTAGCGCATTTTCGAGAAGTCGAATGCGCTATTGCACCCGTTTTGTCCGTCCGTCCGTCCGTCTGTCATCACCCTAGATCTCAGCATCCATAAGTCCTAGACCCATGATGTATATATGTTTTTTGTATGTCCTGACCTGCCATTTGTGCATCAACACTCAGTTACTCGATCCGTTAAAAAACCCCGTTAAAACTACCAAAAAACATTGCGAATCGAGAGATAACACTGGCGCGGGCAACGGCCGCCATTGCCGGAAGTCTTAGTATTATCAAAAGTATTAGTTTTTTTTGTTGTTGGCGTCATTAGAATATGTGTAAAAGTTTAGAGAGTTTTACGTCATCATTTGTGGTGACTTCAATCAAGATCTTAGCGGCCCAGGGGCAGAAATTTAAAACTTTTTCGAAACAAGCTTCAACATTCAACTACTTTCACCAAGATTGGCAACTACGATCTATCAAACAACAATTGACGGAGTATTTGGGCGATTAGCTGATTACAATTTAGAATGTTTCATTTATGAGTCCTATTTCAGTGACCACAAACCACTTGTAGTTAGATTAAAGAGAAAATAAAAAATTTTAAAATGTAAAGAAATGACTTTTAAATAAAAAAAATTTCAGGTATATTCATTACACAAGAAAATTCATAAAAATATGTCTAAAATCTAAACACAATTACTGATAACTACATAATGCTGATATCTAACATAAGTACTGATACATAATACGAAAATGCGCTAACACGTCCTGAGTTCCAAAAGGGACCAGGCTTAACATGATTTTTTTTATGTCCGATCAACTTAAAATGTTGTTTTTTAATATTGTTATTGTGAATAGAATTTGGCCAGTCTGTCATAAACATAGTTGATAAAGACTGTGGTCCTAAAGGCCAGCGATGAGATTAGAACTGGATGTTTAGATTTAAGATGTCTTCAATTTAAATATGTTTATTTCTAAAAGTATATTGCTGGACTAACAAGTTCGAAATTAAAAAATCACGTATTCTGTATATAAATATTCAAATGAAATCCTTTTTGATAGAATTCACTAACATGTACACCAGCCCATTAGCCCTAGTATTGCCCCATATTATTGACAGATTTAATGTCACCTGACCATGTGCCGTGACGCCAAATCCGGGATTAACTCGCCTCAAGTCTATCGTACCGTCAAGACCTCGCGATGTATGCTTAAACTTTCATGACAAACTGACGTCAAAAACTGGTACGAAAACTGGTAAAACCGACCATTACAATAGGGTGGTATCATAGACTTGTATCACAGACTGGTATCATAGACTGGTATCACAGACTGGTATCACAGACAAGTATCACAGACTGGTATCACAGACTAGTATCACAGACTTGTATCACAGACTTGTATCACAGACTGATATCACAGATTAGTATCACAGACTTGTATCACAGACAAGTATCATAGACTGGTATCACAGACTAGTATCACAGACTTGTATCACAGACTTGTATCACAGACTGGTATCACAGACTAGTATCACAGACTTGTATCACAGACTAGTATCACAGACTGGTATCACAGACAAGTATAACAGACAAGTATCACAGACTGGTATCACAGACTAGTATCACAGACTTGTATCACAGGGTGGTATCACAGACTAGTATCACAGGGTGGTATCACAGGGTGGTATCACAGACTTGTATCACAGACTGGTATCACATACTGGTATCATAGACTAGTATCACAGTCTGGTATCACAGACTGGTATCACAGACTGGTATGACAGACTGGCATCACAGACTGGTATCACAGACTGGTATCACAGACTGGTATCACAGACTTGTATCACAGACTGGTATCACAGACTGGTATCACAGACTGGTATCACAGACTGGTATCACAGACTAGTATCACAGACTAGTATCACAGACTGGTATCACAGACTTGTATCACAAGTGGGTATCACAGACTGGTATCACAGACTTGTATCACA
>MUZC01003120.1:180873-197239 GCA_002072015.1 Radix auricularia
GAACCCAACTTGTGTACGGCGAACCCAACTTGTGTACGGTGAACCCAACTTGTGTACGGCGAACCCAACTTGTGTACGGTGAACCCAACTTGTGTACGGTGAACCCAACTTGTACAAGACGGAGTAGCAGAGAAGAAGCTACTTACTTGTGGCGTAAAGTGTTGGCTGAAAATTATCCACTCCGACAACGTTAGGAAGGGGCCGTCCATAAAGTACGTCACGCTCGAGTGGGGGGGGTGTAAGAAAGTGTGACAGTTTGTTACAGGGAGGAGGGTTCTGGTCATTTGTGACGTCACAGTTTTTCTCTATTAAATTTTAATATTTTGTGAATTAAAAAAAAGATTGTTCGAAAAATAGACGTACTTGGAGGGGGGGGGGAGGTCCGAGGTTTGTGACAATTGTGAAAGATGGGAGAGGGTTAAAAAAATGTCCAAAATAGCATGACGTATTTCAAGGATGGCCTCTAAGTTTGGTAGTCGGTCGAAAATTCCGACCAGATCCGATTATGGAATTGAGATGGCTGGGTGGATGTATTTTGGTTTTAAAAAATCATTTAAAGTTAACACTACACACAATTATAAACTATAAATAGAAGTTCATGACTAATCGCTGTGGCTCAAACTGGCCACTGGAGCTATTGATCAATATGAAGGCTGGCCAGTTGTTTCAACACAAGGACGACCAAAGTTCAGCGGGGTCGAGACTCGTGTTTCCTCCCATGATTAGTGTGTGGGAGGATCAATTGGAAGATGGGGATATACTGGACAATGGTGTCCGAGATCACCGGGAAGCTGACCCAAGTCTTACTGGTCAATGATAGGTTATGTCATAGAATCACATAATCGTAGACTGTAGAGAGACGCATGTATGCAACTAAACTAAATGACCATGTCCATGTGGATTTGCGCACGTCAAATAATTTTTTTTTAAAATATCTCGACATCCGTCACAACGAATCGTTCCATGAAAAAACAAACAACCCTAAAAACCCTTGAGGATACGAAAAGTCTATAGTCTATAAGGACTCGTGAAATATGATGCTAGGGGTGGATGCCCCTTCCATCCCCAACGCTAGTCCCCCCCTTCAAGCGCATTGCCATCTATTACTGACGTTTGGTCTATGTGTGTCACGTCAATCCATGTGTGACCGGGTAATATTATAACGATTACACAATATGCCGTTTGTGTGTAGGACTAATGCATGGCTGCCTTGTCTCTGATGGGTTCAGGGCGTAGAAAAAAAAAAGGGGGGGGGGCATGGAAATATTTTTCAGCATAAATATCTATTGAAACCTTTTCCATCTATTTGCAAGAGATCATTTGATGTGAAGAGACGGGGTGGGGAAGGAGTGCAGGTAGAAGCTATATGAAGAGGATTTTTTTTATTTTAAAAAAGTACAATTACCCTTCATTGAAAATTACAAGAGGCCGACGACTTGGAGAGCACGTTGGGGGAAACCACGTGATGTTCCAACCCACGTTCTTAAGAATGGAATGTGTAATTAAGTCTAAGAGCAACAAGCCTCGCTGTTTCCTCGATCTCCTTCAAAGACTTTACCTTTGTATTCAACAAAACACGAGGCAGTTTCTTTTGAGATCCACTGACGTCGTTAACTCGGAAACCACCATGATTTAGAGGGATTGAATTAGCGGACGATTTGAATATCATCTTTGGGGCGATGTGACTTAATGAGACGGGACAATGGACGCCAAGGGAGCAGTTTGTCGGTCTGAGGTGGACGGTGAGCTTAAAACATTAGGAATATTTGACCGCTGTTCATATCGGAAGTATAATCAACCTGGTAGTTTTAAGTCATCCTATTTAGTTATTTCTAAGACTTAACCCGCCTGTTTTAATGTGATAGGATATGACGTGTCCTGTTGATAGTTCTAGGATATAACATATCCGAGGCAAATAGCTTTACAAGATCTGGTGACTTGACCAGTAGCTAAAACCGGAGCGTCAGCTTCTACTTCTATTGATGCATGTGTGATAAACGTTTGCTGATTTTTAAAACTTAATGGTCTGAGTCTAAACGGTAGAAGACAAAAAGAACATTTCAGTATCAAAACTGACCATAGTGAAGTCAGTTACGCAATTCGCATGAAATAACAAGTGGAGATGACAAAAATCTCGTCTAAATTCACTCTCCNNNNGGGGGAGGAGGGCGAGGCTGGGGGGAGGGTGATGGGGGAAGAGGGGGAGCAGCCGGGCCGGGGGGCCCGCGCCAAGAAAGAAAGAAAAAAAAAAAAACAAAAAAAAAACCGGCCGAAATATCCTCATCTTACGCCCATTAAAATAAAATCATGCTCATGACTGTTTAGGAATTATATTAAAATAAAAAAACATTTCCCTTGACAAGACGAGACCTCAGTTTGTCAATTAAAGTTCTAAGAGAACTGAGATCAGCCAACACAACTACAGTGTTGATGTTTAGAGCTTGTCATCTCTCAGACCGGAAAACGTCATATTTCATTACGCATTGTTACTATTTTAATATTTAAAAAAACAGTTTTCGTTAGCATAAATATAAAATAATTGAAACCGTTTGAAATTTGTATTGCAAAATATAAACCAGTTTTTGTTTTTGTCAAGTACATTAAGATCTAAAACAAATTAACGTAATTAATTTTTTTAAATCGGCTGAGAAAACCCTGATTTTAACATTAACATCTTATACCTTGTATATTTATTTCTATTAATATATTTCTGTCATAATATGACAAGGCCAATACAATGGGAAAGTTGTCAGTTGGTGTTATGAAGGTTTATGTTATGATTTAATGACTATTTCGATTCTGTAGATTACGACGCTTATAGGGAGTCAGAACACGGAGCAGCCGTTCATAACTTGGACCAGTAGTGGTGAACCTATGACACCCGTGCCACAGACGACACGCTTAACCTCATGAGCCGGCGCCGGCACGCAACTAAAATATTACTTCCTTAATGAAACCACTGTGCTGGCACTTTGTGTTGGTACTTTGCTATATACAAGTAGATTTTAATTGAATTTCGTGCACGCGGCCCCAAAAAGGTTCGCCATCACTGACTTAGACCCAATAAAAACAAGACTTGTACGACAAAAGCCTCTTGGTACAATTTTTTAAACTTCCTTGTCCACGTTACTTGAAACTCTACATCCCTCTAACTTGAAAACATCACATTCTATTTAATGAACCGCATCTAAGGTCACGCAGATAATTTTGTGACAAATCACTGACACCATTAAGTTAAAAGGACGAGACTTCTCGCTGTTTACAACTTCATCACTCTATTAACTTCAGCGTCCGCTTAATTGTGTGGCCTCGCGAGCTGTAGACGGTTGGCGACCATTCAAAAATGTTTGGTCAGCGCCGTAAGGAAGACAGTCAGGAGGCTATTGCGATCAAAGACCATTAACTCGGCGCTACCCGACTATCAACACCGGACAAACGAACAGCGATCTCATTGTTCATGGTTGTTCAGATCCTACAATTGGAATCCACGCACAGTATGGGAGAAAGGAGTGAATGGTTGACTTGGTCATTCAGCCCCATGGAGTCGATTTCTACTTGAAGGTCGGTGTCTTTGATGAACAATGCTGAAAAAGTTGCACAACTGTGTGAATTCGAGGACCTCACGAAGATGGAGTAAGAAGTGAATTCATAACATGACCATACCCCAGTGGTCGGAGAGGGGAAGAAGCTAGGAGGGAGGGGATATTGTCAAGTTCACTGGGACTTGCGATCAACACATCCTGGCCTAAAGGGTGAATGAAATCTTCAGTTATAGAGAAGGAATATGGATGACTGGCTTTCTGGGTTTGCTTTCCGACAGCGGGGTTTCCTTAAATTTATAAGCTCTTCGGTTATTTTGGGTTTCTCTTCCTTTTGTGATCTATGAAGCTTTTGAAAAAACTTTACAATTTACAACTGTTTGCTAAAGTGGGGAGAAATGCTCTAGGTCTACTAGATTGGGGTAAGATGTTCAAGGTCTGCTAGATTGGGGTGAGATGTTCTATGTCTGCTAAATTGGGGAGAAATGCTCTAGGTCTACTAGATTGGGGTAAGATGTTCAAGGTCTGCTAGATTGGGGTGAGATGTTCTATGACTGCTAAATTGGGGTGAGATGTTCTAGGTCTGCTAGATTGGGGTGAGATGTTCTAGGTCTACTAGATTGGGGTGAGATGTTCTATGTCTGCTAAATTGGGGAGAAATGCTCTAGGTCTACTAGATTGGGGTAAGATGTTCAAGGTCTGCTAGATTGGGGTGAGATGTTCTATGTCTGCTAAATTGGGGTGAGATGTTCTAGGTCTGCTAGATTGGGGTGAGATGTTCTAGGTCTACTAGATTGGGGTGAGATGTTCCAGGTCTACTAGATTGGGGTGAGATGTTCTAGGCTTGCTAGATTGGGGTGAGATGTTCTAGGCTTGCTAGATTGGGGTGAGATGTTCAAGGGTTGCTAGATTGGGGTGAGATGTTCTAGGCTTGCTAGATTGGGGTGAGATGTTCTAGGCTTGCTAGATTGGGGTGAGATGTTCTAGGCTTGCTAGATTGGGGTGAAATGTTCTAGGCTTGCTAGATTGGGGTGAGATGTTCTAGGCTTGCTAGATTGGGATGAGATGTTCTAGGCTTGCTAGATTGGTGTGAGATGTTCTACGTCTACTAGATTCGAGTGAGATGTTCTAGGTCTCCAAGGATGGCCAGGGGCCAGGCTGAATCATCACGGTATCAAATAACGATTTCAGAAATAGTAGATAGATACCATCTATCAGTGCAGGGTTCAGCTTTTGTTCCGTAAGTTGAAACGTTGCCTCGATTCCCCGCCCCCTCCCCAGTGAGAGGACACGGACCTGTAGCGCCAATGACACACGTGTTACATACGAGGTCAGGCTCCGGTAGAGCTGAGATGTTAACGTTATTTGTTTTGGGGTGAATTTAACCCACGCAACTGTAGGTTTGTGACCGAGGTTTGAATTTAACCCACGCATCAGTAGGTTTGTGACCGAGGTTTGAATTTAACCCACGCATCAGTAGGTTTGTGACCGAGGTTTGAATTTAACCCACGCAACTGTAGGTTTGTGACCGAGGTTTGAATTTAACCCACGCTACAGCAGGTTTGTGACCGAGGTTTGAATTTAACCCACGCTACAGCAGGTTTGTGACCGAGGTTTGAATTTAACCCACGCATCAGTAGGTTTGTGACCGATGTTTGAATTTAACCCACACGACAGTAGGTTTGTGACCTATGTTTGAATTTAACCCACACGACAGTAGGTTTGTGACCGAGGTTTGAATTTAACCCACACGACAGTAGGTTTGTGACCGAGGTTTGAATTTAACCCACACGACAGTAGGTTTGTGACCGAGGTCTACAAGCGACGCAGTCATGTATCGCATTTAACACAATGGGGAAAGTTGTGTCCTGTTACAGTTAGACATGTTTGTTTTGATCGACAAATCCCAGGGGCTGCGTTTAGATAATATAAGCATTGCATGTTGTTTTTCACGTTGTGTTGTTTTAAGAAGTGTAGAGGAAGGCAAATATACTTAGTTGTTGCACAGATCACGGACTAGCAGTAACGACATTATTATAACACGACTTGATTTATCATGTTAAAAATTAAGATCACGCATTTAAGTTTTAGATTTAGATGTTTTTCTTATTTAAATGTAATACCCTTAAGTATGTCACGTAATTCAGTCAATTATCGGCCCAAGAAATTATTGGTAGTCAAATTTGCTTGTATAACTTTGGCTAAGTTTGCATCATTAAGTCCCTATCCATTAGTGTTAAAGGTTGCTTTATAATTGCATGTCAAGACACAAGCGACTTCTTCTTTAACCTGCTCAATTACAACCAATGTTCCTTCTTAGGTTCGTTGATACGTGTGCAAAGTTATTTTAAAAAATAATTGAAAATTATACAAAAAAACAAGAACTCGTGTACAGAGTGAAGCACATGAACGCTGCTGTATCAACTATTTCAATAGTTTCTGATCTGTTGAAATATCTTCATAGACTAAGACGATAATGTAATTTCTTGTTTTCCAAAAATGTACAAAGAACTTGTGCTTTTTTTTTGGGTGTGTTTTGTCACGATTAATTCGTGGTCATGGTAGTGAATACCTTATCATTTACTCATAGTTGCCCATTTAATTTGGTTAATTCAAACAACCTTTAATTTCATACTGATGTCTATGTCATCCCAGCACACAACGTTACAGAAAGGTATGGGAAGGTGTCTTGGATGTCAGAAGAGAAGGTGTCTTGGATGTTAGAACCGAAGGGGTCTTGGATGTTAGAAGAGAATGTGTCTTGGATGTTAGAAGAGAAAGTGTCTTGGATGTTAGAAGAGAAGGTGTCTTGGATGTTAGAACCGAAGGGGTCTTGGATGTTAGAAGAGAAGATGCCTTGTATGTTAGAAGAGAAGGTGTCTTGGATGTTAGAAGAGAAGGTGTCTTGGATGTTAGAAGATAAGGTGTCTTGGATGTTAGAAGAGAAGGTGTCTTGGATGTTAGAAAAGAAGGTGTCTTGGATGTTAGAACCGAAGGGGTCTTGTATTTTAGAAGAGAAGGTGTCTTGGATGTTAGAAGAGAAGGTGTCTTGGATGTTAGAAGAGAATGTGTCTTGGATGTTAGAAGAGAAGGTGTCTTGGATGTTAGAAGAGAAGGTGTCTTGTATGTTAGAACCGAAGGGGTCTTGGATGTTAGAAGAGAAGGTGTCTTGGATGTTAGAAGAGAAGGTGTCTTGGATGTTAGAAGAGAATGTGTCTTGGGTGTTAGAAGAGAAGATGTCTTGGATGTTAGAAGAAGCCAAGATCTGTGAAGGTATCTTGGCTCGGAGAAGCACACTTCACCAGCCAGTTAAACACAATGAGGTCCTGTAGCCACAATGGGAAACTGAGAAAACAAACATAGGGGCGCCGACCGCCGTTATGTAGCGGCTGTTGTCGGTTACAAAGTGGAGATTTGGCGTGTTATCCTAGTGGGGTACCGGTCCGCCCCTGTGGATACATTACACAGGGGTTGTTTACACTTGACGACTAAATGGGGATTAAATCTCAGGGGTCGGAGGAGGTCAAGCTTCTTCTTATGTGTTCTGAGGTGGGAGTTTCACGGTAAATCCAGACACAATTGGTTCACAGCAGTCAGTTAATTCAACTCGGGACGCCGTCTCATTTGGATGGAAGTAGGGTGGGGGGCAGGGTAGGCCCTGAGGTCTAGGTGATGGAGGGTCGCGGTGATTTGAGGGGGGATGCGGGGCAAGGTATGTTTCACACCTTTGTTAACTCGGCGTTGTCATTACGCCAGAGGGTGAAGCGATAACGAGAGCGAGGTATGAGCGGGGTTGGGGCCTCGAAATGAGAGAACGGAGTTTGTTGTTACAGACGTACTCAGATAAGGTGTGGTAAACAGAACAGGAGAGGAAGAGTAGTGCTCCCCTCCCCCCCCCCCCCCCCCCCATCATCCCGCCTCGGGGAGGTCAGACTGCTCGTGGTGTCAAACGCTATCTGTCGTCTGAAGGGTTTGTTTTCAATATTTGCTGTTTGGACTATCTGTGGGGCACTAGTTAACGAAACAATCTCCGCCTTATACTCGGAGTCTGCCCGTTGAACGAAGGAGTCCGGCTTGTTAGTAGATTATGACGGATACTAAGTCTAACAATGATGGATCCAGTGGCGTAGACTGGGCGGTGCAGTGGCGGCGAAATAACCCGATGCCGGTCACGACCATCTGGATGAAGGGACGGTGTACTGTCTGCAAGCCTCAAGTCAGGGGCGAATCCTTTCCCCGGAACCCGGGTGGGTAAACCAAGTTTCGACACTGCGCAGATCTATCGGTTTAGTTAACATTGGTTTTATTGTCTGTTGAAGTTAACAAATTGATTGTGTTTTCAACAACAACCAAAACGTTATTTATTTTAAAATCCCCATATTTGTTTATGGATAAAGCTCAAGACTCAAACGAATGACGCATGTCCCATCTTGTATTCTCCAGGCTTGTCCATGGGACATATTTTTCTGTCCCATCCCATCCCATGGCAATTTATGCCTGTCCCATCCCGCATCCCATCCCATGGGACGTTTCCCATGGGAATCCCATGGGCATGGGAAAAACATTGCCATGCCCATGGACAAGCCTGGTATTCTCCAATGTTTTTCCATCTACCTATAATCTCCATCTTCCAACCGTCCCATCTAACACAAATCTCACACTCACAAAGAACACCTGTACAGTGTACAGCATCATAACCTGAAGTCGGGTGTCAAAACAAATTCTCCTGACTGCAGCGCATCAGGCGACAAGCGAGGTAATTATGATATCATATTTTTGAAAAGGAATAAATCTTTTCTCCATTCAGCAACGACAAAGACTTTCTTTTATATCCGTCCCACTTCGCCGTATCAGAAACTGTTTTTTCTCACTCAACAGTCGGCGGCAACAGTGTTTATAGGATACGTGAGAAATTTGTCTCACAATCGCTGTTTATAATTGTAAGGTGAATCTATATCTAGTTAGTAACATGAGGTTCAGTTGCCTTTTCCTTTATTTCGTCCCATGTCAGGGTTACGACAAGGGCCGTAAATTTATGGAGTCAAGTTTTCGGCTCGTATACAAACATTGCCTCGACATTTGTGGTATGTTCTCACTAGGTCTGATACAAGATTTAACAACACGGCTCCATTTGGTCATTCAAATAATACGAGATAGCTAGTGAAGGAATATTTGATTTAAAAAAACGATCAGATTATAATTTATGTACGCAATTCGTTTCTCGTTCAGGGTATTTACCACATAAGGTCGTCTCAGCGTAGAGGTTCTCAAACTATTGATGTTGAGGGGTAGCGCTCTGAGAGGCCCCGTTGTGAGCAGACCTGTTTGGACCCGACACAATGGAAGCTTCCGCCCGTGCAGTAGATTACACAGCTTAGTACTCACGGCCTTTCTGTTACTGTTCATCCTTCTTTCGACATTACACAGTTCTAGTACTCATGACCAACTGCTACTATTCCTCCATCTGTTCTATTACTTATGTTCATTTACAGAGTGCTCTAATTGATGTTTCCCCTTAAATTGTTTTAAGTTAAATTATAATATTTAATAATATTGAAGTTACAAAATTAACTTGACTAGTCACCTTTCAAATGAGTCTGCCCCACATATTTTTTTCCTGCAGAGAAAAATTTTAAATATACACCTTTATTCCCTTCAAATAATTTATACCCGCATAATTCCCTATGATTTCATCTCAGCCATTTGATGAAAGCAATGGTGGGCCCCGAGTGGGAAGCTAGTTAAAAAAAAACTGTTTAACAATCATTACAACCAAAGATAAACTCAACGTATTTTTAACTGTTACGGTGTTTTCTCGTCTCGAGGGGTATCTGGTTGGTATCACTCCCAGGTCAACAACAATTTCTGATGTGCACGTAGGTGTAGTGTCGTGAAGGGGGTCGTGTAGGGGGTCGTGTACGGATGGGAGTGGGTTGGGAGATCAGGTTGATAACATGAACTAAATTATCTTCCCCTAGTTAATGCCGACATCTTGAATTACCCATCAAACCCAGCGGACCGTGACCAGGCTGGTATACAGCTGCGCGGTTCTAAATGGCTGGGTAAAACCAACCTTGATAACAGAATGTGTCCTATAGAGCTTTCTTTCCTGCTATGACTATATAAGTGGCAGCTGTCGATGGGCTGCAGATGGTTGTGGAGGTGGATCATTTAGAGAGGGACTGGATGGTTGTGTGGTCAAATTTACTGCAACAGAGTAAACAGAATCTTAGAGAAATGAACATTTCATCAAATATAATAATAATAATGGTCCATTCAAAACAACAAAGTACTGAACCATCAACTTTTTAAATTCTAAACCTTCCAGAAAAAGTAATGCAAAACAGGCTTTATTTGTGAATGAAATCCGTTTAGTGTAAAAGAAATATATATATATATATGTATATATATATATAACCTTTTAAATGTTTACCCAAAACCGGATGCTTTCAATGCTGGGATTCCTAGAATACAACTCAGTTTTATAACCTATCTGGGTGATTTAGTCCTGTATTGTCATGTTTAGTGAGCAGATTTTCTCTAGAGTTTTGTTGAAAATCTTAAGCATATGTAAAAATAAAACTAAACCTCATTCAATGGGATTTTTAAAAACATTGTTATTATACTAAAAATATATTTTAAAAATTCCTATAAATATATTATATCTTCATAGACACAAACCTAAGCCAAACACTAACCCTAACCCAAACACTAACCACTTTTCATTCCAGACACCTAACATTATTTTGGTCCCATCAAATTATTTTCCGTTTCCTTAAAGCTAGGACCCACAGATATAATCATTAATCTGTTTTAATCTTCTAAAAAAAAATATATATTTTTTCCGTGGAGTGGTCACAATTCAGTTTTGACTTTTGTAACTTCAAATTGTCGTTATAGTGACAACAGCAGGACCATGATATGATAATGAACAGTTCGCTAATTTCACAGCAATACAGGGATACTGAATATTCATTAATTACAGAGTTATTTCACGTCTTAAAACTTGAAAATGTCATCCACGGAGAATGATTCATTGTCGTGCTTTAGAACAAAATTTATAATAATAAAACGGAAAAAAAACACCCGTTATACGGCCATTCTTGTTGCCGTCTGATCCAAAGAGCGTGACGTCACACTCTACCGACACCCATCACCAGGAACGTCTAACCGGTATTTAACATTGGAATAAAAAAAAACTGGCTGGCGAGTGATGCATGACTGGTGACATCAAGCATTCAGTCAAGATGTTTGTGACTCTTCAGTTCATCCAGGGAAACTATGGGGTGTTGCAAATGTAGAGGTAAGGGGGGAGGGGGGAGAAGTTTGGTGTTAATCGGTTTTTATGAATATTTGAATCGCTAGATTATAACATGTTTGCAGGATGAATTTAAAATTTTATCTGGGTGAATAAGACACACAGAAATGATTTAAAAATCATTTTAAACAAAGAACAAATTCCGAAACCTTCTATGTCCATCTAATTAAGGAACCTGTGGACTGTGGGCTCTTTACTTGGTGAAACCTGTAAATGGCCACACAGAGCTCAATCAATTTTACCTGCTTCTCGGCGTATTTTAAATGAAGATGTTTTTTTAAAGCATGTTAAACTTAATATGTTGATCTCTTTGGATTAGCAACAGGTAGATAAATAGATCAACAAACTATCAAAAGGTTGCCACTAAAATGACATCAATATTTATCATCAAAATGTCATGAATGGTGTGTGACAATTGTTATTAGCAAGATTCTGTTGTTTTTTCCCGAAATGCATCAGGCAACGTGTTTGGGAAAACTTCAGAGGCAAACATGATATGTCGCGTAATTGGTGAATAATTTGGTCAAGTTGATGGATTTATGGTGAAGTGGTGCGCCTTCAAGATCCATCAGAAATAGGATTGAATTTAGTATGCATATTAAGGTTATTCATGAAATTTAACCCTTTGTGTTTTGGAACAGTTTGTGTTTTGGAACAGTTTTGTTTTGGAACAGTTTGTGCAATTGAACTTTGAGTTTATTTAAAATGTCTGTGAGATGGAGCTTTTTGTGTATTGCAACTACCCATGTGTGAAATGGAATTCTTTTTGAATTGAAAATAACTGTATTTGGATTTACTTGTGCGATTCACCATGAAGTGTGTAGGAACTATTTTTTAAGGCAACTTAACATTTTTCCTAATGGCTCCTTCATTGTGCTTTCAAGTGCACCTATAATCTCCGATTGAATTCAAAATTACATTGGGATGACGTAATTTCCTTTAATGTTTGTCAGTAGATTTAAAGCCCGCCCTCACCTTCATTCCCCCCCCCCCCAATAAAAGATTTGTTGTACCCCCAGTTCTTTTACTTTTCCCATTGTCCCCACTTCCCCCATTTTATATACTCCTACATTGTAGTACCTCCGCCCCTCACCCATTCCCATACACACATACTAACCACCCTACGCCTTATGAATGTACTTAACTAAAAGTCGAGCATGCCTCGAGCTCCGTGTTGTTTGTAGTATTTGGAAGGTTTAAAGTTCTGTGAGAAGTGACGCGTAACAATACGCATCGTAGGCTGATAAAACAACTCGTTGTTCTATTAAAATTTTGTAAATTTTTTGGTGGGATCAAGCTTTCCTTGGTTCACTAAAATTTAAGGGTAGCGATACCAAAAAATCGGTAGTGCAACAAAAAAACATGGCTCAAATGTCTTGGTCGTTCAAGAAGCAAGCATGTATGTTTGTATAGATGTATGTTTGTATGTATGTATTTATCTTTTTCCCCAGAGCGTGATTGTGTATTTTTGCAAAAACACTTTAAATCGCCTCTATTTCCTTTGTGTGGCTCTACCATATCTATTTCCTTTGCGTGGCTCTACCATATCTATTTCCTTTGTGTGGCTCTACCATATCTATTTCCTTTGCGTGGCTCTACCATATCTACTTCCTTTGTGTGGCTCTACCATATCTATTTCCTTTGCGTGGCTCTACCATATCTATTTCCTTTGCGTGGCTCTACCATATCTATTTCCCTTTGCGTGGCTCTACCATATCTATTTCCTTTGCGTGGCTCTACCATATCTATTTCCTTTGCGTGGCTCTACCATATCTATTTGTATTGGCCATTTAAACAAAAACAGCTCATGCGGGAAGCCGTTCTGTGTTGTGGAAATGTAACCGGAGCCAGGCTCCTAACATCTTGTACGGACCTCGGCAGGTCTCAGTTGGCAGGTCTCGCTGGTCAGGTCTCAGTAGGCAGGTCTCAGTTGGCAGGTCTCGCTGGTCAGGTCTCAGTAGGCAGGTCTCAGTTGGCAGGTCTCGCTGGTCAGGTCTCAGTAGGTAGGTCTAGCTGGTCAGGTCTTAATGGGCATGTCTTAATTGACAGGTTTCCGCTGGACAGTTCTCACTGGACAGGACCTAAAGTCGTAGTTTTAAAACCGGTCTTCCCGACACTGCAGTCAGAAAGTCAAGATGACATGGGATGCTGAGACTATATCGTGTTAGGAAGAAAGAATTTTATTCAATAAGGCAGGAGTATAAATACAACACACAGGATTTTTTTTTTTAAAAATCATATATAGGAATTACGGCACAGGTTGATAAAGAGTGGACTTAAAGATACTCATCTCGTCTTAAGAGTAAGTTGGGTAATGCCTATACTGCTTGCTAGGGCCGGTCTTAGGCCCTTGCAACTTATGTGGCCGAAGTGAGCCCCGCACTTTTATAGGCCACGCATATCTTAATCCTTGTTAAAACCGGATCTACTGCTTGCGATGGTTGACATTAGTGACATTAGGCAAAGGGGAAACAAAAAATGGAGGCTAAATTTAGCTATGCATAGCTCTGTAAGGTTTTATAATTACAAACATACCTCATTTAAGCACCCCCATCCACCCCATTCCCACCCCCAATGAACTTTTCTCTCTAAGTATTACAGTGAGCCCTCGGGGGGTCATTTCTTAAATCTCAAGTCCCTTGAGTGTCATTGCATAAAACTCCCGCGAATCGACCAGGTAGGAGAGTCCAGTTATTATTGATGGCCCAAGTGATAACTGTGACACTGGTCAGTACCTGGTGTTGATGGCCCGGGGCCAAGCGTCCACTCGCTGCTTTAGTGGGCCAATGATTGGGTAAAATAATTAAAGGAGCGGTTCTCACTCTCTAGCTCACGGGCTCCTACGTCAACAAATCTATGAATATTTTGGAGTGGTCTTGAAACACAGCTAATCATTCGTAAATAACTTTATTGGGGATTTTAGTGATTTTTTTAAATTATATAATCCGCTTTTTGTTTTAAAAAATTACCAGGTCTCTAAGTTTATGTCTTTAGTTTTATCATTTTGAATCAACTGATTGATATCTAGTTTCACGTAGCTTAAGATACATAATGCTGATATCTAAAGTGATTTTATTAACAGCTGATATATGTGTGTCAAAAATATCGAATAAAACTGCTGTAGTTGTTCTTGTTAAGGTAGCGTAATATCCTCTTTAAGGTTCACCAAAACAATACATTAAAAAAAACTGCTAAAAATGTCACAATTCAGCTGCAATGCTCGTGCTTAAGGCAGAAGAACACGACCATATCAATCCGCTACTTCATTTATATCCTCGACTCCCTGTTCAATCACGCATTGTTTACAAACTATACATTCTCTGTCACAACTTCGTTTCCGACTCATGCCCTTCCTATATTACTGAACTTCTCTCTGTCTACTCACTTACTCGTCAGTTGCGCACTTCTGCAGACACATATTCTCATTCTACAGAAGCCTGCAACAATGCTCAAAAAACAAATCTTTTTTTTTTTAAATCTACCTTTCAAATTAACGAACCATTTCCCTTACCAATAAACGTAGCTTAAGTACACCATCATATCATAATACGTTTTTTAAATTAAGATAGGAATATTTTAAATTGAATGCATGTATCTTAATGTAAAGTTAGCTGGGATCACGCCAATCAATATATTTAAACTTTTTCAAATTATTTTTATAGTCAAAAATATTTATTATTATTATCACTGTTATGTTATTAATCTATGCTTCACTGTCACCGGGATTGTTATCAATCAAACCTTGGTTATTGGCACACCACATTTTCAAAGTAAAGGACAAAGAACAAACAGCAATAACTACAAATAACAGCCCGGACTATTAATCGAATTACTTGTCCATTATTCACCTCCACTTTCTAACTAGACCGTCTCGAAACTCCTGTTTGTTCTTAGAGAACTACGATAACTGACACCATCGTGTGATACAACGTCGGCTTCTTGGTTAGCATAGCCTCAAGGCCGCAGACACCGTAAAAATCCTTTAGTCAAATTGTATACAACTCTTAGCTCCCCAAGGCACAATGGCCACACAAAGACGCGGCTCTATGTAGAACAATGCGGCTGAACATAGAGACCTAATGGGATCTTTGCAGTCCCAAAGTCCAAACTGACCTAAACGACCATTGTCAGACTCGAACCCCCGCCGTGCACGACACAAGTAAGTCGGTTTAACGCTGTTGTTAATTGGACCACTGATCCCGGCTAAATAAAGTAATAAAACAGCGGGTGGGGGAGGAAGGGTTGTGAGGAGTGTTTGTTTGAAGTAACCTCTCTGGACTTTATTTGGTGAGGGGGTTGGGGGTAAGGGTAGAGACTTGCTGTAAAGGGGGGGGAGGAGCAGTCTGAGTTCTGGTCACAGCTGGAGATGAAGAAGATGAGGACAGAATAGGGCGTGGGTAAGTTGGGGGGCATTAGATGAGGACATAATAGGGCGTGGGTAAGTTGGAGGAGGCATGAGATGAGGACAGAATAGGGCGTGGGTAAGTTGGAGGAGGCATTAGATGAGGACATAATAGGGCGTGGGTAAGTTGGGGGGCATTAGATGAGGACATAATAGGGCGTGGGTAAGTTGGAGGAGGCATTAGATGAGGACAGAATATGGTGTGGGTAAGTTGGAGGAGGCATGAGATGAGGACAGAATAGGGCGTGGATAAGTTGGAGGAGGCATGAGATGAGGACAGAATAGGGCGTGGGTAAGTTGGAGGAGGCATGAGATGAGGACAGAATATGGCATGGATAAGTTGGGGGCATTAGATGAGGACAGAATAGGGCGTGGATAAGTTGGGGGGGACATTAGATGAGGACATAATAGGGCTTGGGTAAGTTGGGGGCATTAGATGAGGACATAATAGGGCTTGGGTAAGTTGCGGGCATTAGATTAGGACAGAATAGGGCTTGGGTAAGTTGCGGGCATTAGATTAGGACAGAATAGGGCATGCGTTAGTTGGGGGGCATTAGTGTAGGACAGAATAGGGCGTGGGTAAGTTGGTGGGGGTATTAGATTAGGACAGAATAGGACGTTGGTAAGTTGGGGGCATTAGATGAGGGCAGAATAGGGCGTGGGTTATTTGGGGGACATTAGATGAGGACAGAATAGGGCGTTGGTAACTTGGGGGGCATTAGATGAGGACAGAATAGGGCGTGGGCGTGGGTAAGGGGGGGGAGGAGCAGTCTGAGTTCTGGTCACAGCTGGAGATGAAGAAGATGAGGACATAATAGGGCGTGGGTAAGTTGGAGGAGGCATTAGATGAGGACAGAATAGGGCGTGGGTAAGTTGGAGGAGGCATTAGATGAGGACAGAATATGGCATGGATAAGTTGGGGCATTAGATGAGGACAGAATAGGGCGTGGATAAGTTGGGGGCATTAGATAAGGACAGAATAGGGCGTGGATAAGTTGGGGGCATTAGATGAGGACAGAATAGGGCGTGGGTAAGTTTGTGGCATTAGATAAGGACAGAATAGGGCGTGGGTAAGTTGGGGGGCATTAGATGAGGACATAATAGGGC
>MUZC01003120.1:207339-217748 GCA_002072015.1 Radix auricularia
CACATAAAACATCATAAAGTGAGTACACACAAAACATCTAAAACAGGATATCCCTCCATCCTCCCAACTCCGACCCCCAACATCTCCAACTGGACGTCCTTCCATCCTCTTAACTCCGACCCCAACATCTCCAACTGGATGTCCCTCCATCCTCCCAACTCTGACCCCTGAATCCCGTGGGAGGTAAAACGATCACTCACAGATCCCAGGCTATCGACGAGACGAAAGCCGAAAATCAATAGGACTGATCGAAAACTGAGGTCGACAGCGAGGGTTTAACGCCATGTGTCTCGGACACAGGGGAGACAAAGTGATGGCTACTCGGACTGCGTTGGTCACTGGTCAATGCTCGGCCTCGGATCATCCCGGGTTTAGTGGGAGGGTCGATTGGTCAACTCGTCGTGATGAAGATGGTTGGGATGGGGGGGGGGGCTAGGCCCGTATTCGGGTATTAAGTTCGAGTTTCTAGCCTCAGGGTCAATCCCTGTGTTCCACAATTGTTTTTTACATGAGTTGTGAGTTGTGTTGTAAGTTAGGGTTAGTGATCTTGGAGGTTAGTTCGTTTTTTTCGACTTTGAATAGTTTAGACGCCGTAATAATGGAAGTCTTTTAGTTGTATATTCTTAATTTAATAAAAAGAAAAACACTTTAATATTCTCTTGAAATAATTTTTAAAAAGTAATGGTAGAGATGGACACATGAGCGCGAGATGCCGAGATTCAATAACACGCTTTTCCCCCATAAGATCAGGCAATACAAGAAAGCGCTTTACCTTCTGCGGCCTTCCTTATTCGGTAACCCCTGTTCCATTGGTGGCCCTGTCCATTTGTTGGCCCTATCCACTGGGTGGTCCTGTCCCCTTGGTGGCTCTGTCCACTCAGTTGCCCTGTCTATTTGGTGGCCCTATCTAATTGGTGGCCCTGTCATCTCGGTGGTCCTGTCTATTTGGTGGCCTTGTCCACTCGGTGGCCATGTCCACTCGGTGGCCATGTCCACTCGGTGGCCATGTCCACTCGGTGGCCTTTCCACTCAGTGGCCCTGTCTAGTTGGTGGCCTGTCCACTCAGTGGCCCTGTCTAGTTGGTGGCCTGTCCACTCAGTTCCCCTGTCCACACGATGGCCCTGTCCACTCATAAGCCCTGTCTAGTTGGTGGCCTGTCCACTCAGTTCCCCTGTCCACACGATGGCCCTGTCCACACGATGGCCCTGTCCACTCGGTGGCCCTGTCCACTTGGAGCCCACACGGTCTTAGATTGATACATTTGATATAATTATCCTAAATCTCCTAGGATTGAATATTATACTCGAGGCCCAAAAATCGTTGTCACGGCCTGGGAATCAATTCAACTTGTACGCCTCTAAATACCGACGTATCCTACTCTTGTTTACTTTGTAATCATGCTGATCTAACTTCCAAAAAGAGGTCTCTTCATGAGTACAGATTAGAAGAACGCTATCTGTTGAAGTTATAGTACAACCGGGAACAAACGCTGCAAATCACGATACCAGTCGGTGGTTTTTGTAACTACTGACTTAAATTCCAATTGCTTTACATTAAAATGTATAGCCACTCCGAGTTGACCTCACAACACACGCTGGCAGCCTCCGTACTTAGTTATCCTAGTCTCAGGCTCAAATAATGTAACGACAACAAACTCATCTGTTACACGATCCGAAATAAGGATAAAGACGAAAGCTGTCACAATTTGAGATCCCTTCCACCATTAAGAAACAAAAAACATTCCATGAACCGAAATGCCAGCTTTTAGAGAATTTAAATTTATATTGTCTGAAAAACTAATCAGAGAAATGTCAAGCATAGTTAAAATCTCTACTTTTCCATGGGTTTTAATGATAAAATTATTTCAAGTAATATTGCACATTGAAAATTACATGCGTTCGTGTGACATTGCAATGATAACCGTAGCCAACCCTTAGTGAAGCCGTCTGATCAAATGAGACATAAATGATGTCTTCAGACAAACACAAGTTAAAATGCCTGATCAAATAAGACATAAATGATGTCTTCAGACAAACACAAGTTATAAAATGCCTGATCAAATAAGACATAAATGATGTCTTCAGACAAACACAAGTTAAAATGCATGATCAAACAATACATTCTTGTTGTACACGTTTACAAAGTTAAAGCCTCCCCACACACCCTAAAATCTACCCCTCAACCGTTATATGTCTATAAAATACATCCTTGCAGCAGGACGCCGGCCTCCTGTTTGCTATGTTCTCCATGTTGGGTCAGAAATAATTCACAAACTTTTGGCCGAGGTGTCGATCAAACATTTTCTGTCTGTCGGCCCATGTTTGAAATTGGGGCTCTAACTGTTCATGTGATCTGCTTTCCAGCCAGGTCTGTGCTATTCCTCCTTGCCCACCCTTCCCCCTTCCCCGGAGATTTCGAGACTCCACAATCTCACCCCTTTCTCGCGCCAATTTGAACTGGTCATTCGACTGACCCATTTCAAACTATAACCACAGGATTACGCACAGGGAGCAAAATCTCTTATTTATAGGTCTAAATTTTAAACAGTGATAATAATAATAGCTAGATATGCCCAGCGGTGTAGCATACGCCGCAGACTTGTTCATGGATAGTTCAAGGAAAGGGATAAAAGAACGGAGGCAAACTACAGAACGAAGAAATCAAAATAACGCAAGTGAACGTTGGTAGGGGGGGGGGCGTTCCGACGCATTGTTGGTCTCGAGACATTCGCTCTGCGGTTATTTACCTGCCCACGCTCCATCACCACCCTAGCTTGCCAACCATAAACTGTGATTGGCCGACCCTTTAATGTTATGGTTATTATTATTATTACTATTGTCATTATGATTTTTATTATTTTAAGATCAGATTTGCAAACGCATAACTTACTTTCATAGAAGAGTTTATTTAAACAATATCATGGCAAATGTAAATAATATCATGTATTCAAAATGCGTAATATACTAATTGATTTATAGATGACAATCTCATTTAGATAACAAGTTTAAATTTAATGCTGCAATTTATTGATACATTGATCTCATTAATATAAACTTTGAGGTTGTCATTACGATTTTAAAAGTTTAAGATCTTGTTTTGGATTAGCCGCATTCATAAACGTGTTTTCTTCACCCAGCCAGTTTGGCTCTAGCGGATAAGCGAGTTTGAAATGTCAATAAACTTGTGTAATCTACCAATAACAAAACAACAGATCAAGTTTATAGCGACATTTAAGGTCGGTCCACACATCAAATCAAATTTTCCAGCAAAACTTTGGTCTTGTCACAACATCCAAATGCGTTATACATAGCTAAAAATAAAATGATGAGCTCGTCAAATAGAATAGTGCATGACGCTATTGTGACTCAAGATTCCTTGGTTATTTAATAACAAATTTTGATCAAAGTATGGACCGACCTTTACAACTATTGAATGTGCCTTTGAATTTGAGATCGTCAGATTGAGACCATCGCCCTTTGTCGTCCGCTATTGACCAGGGTAACACTGATGGGCGACATTACACCTGATCACTTAAGACTGGCCTTTCTTAACCAATTTATTTGTCTCCTAGCTCCCCACCCCAGACCTCCAATCAATTCTCTCATTTAGACTATCACCATGGCTTAAATACCCCTTTCCATTGTTTCGTCAGACTCCCCTCCTCACTTTTGTTTCACGTCAAATCGTCCTCTTCCGTTCAAACGTCTTCCCTCCTTACGATGACAGGGCCTCGGACGGACCACACCCCTCCGGTCCCCGTGGTCAGTTGGTCAGTCCGGATGACTGTTTTAGATGGATGGTTGACCGCAGATGACTAAATCATCCCGACAGGAAAATCATTGGCCGGTCGATAATGTATAATGTGATGGAGTCGAGACCGGCACTTTTCACATCAAGACCAGGCAGGGGGAGGAGAGGGGGTGCCCGAGTGGAGGACAGGGGTGGACGCCCCTCTGAGTGAGGACCATCCATGAGATGTGATGTGTTGTTTGGTGCTGGGGCTGAAGTCGATGGTGCTTCCTCACTTGATTTGTTTGTGTACATGAGTGTGGTCTTTAGGTGCGGGTATTGTCAGCAGGATAGAATGATAGCTTGATTAAGGCCCAATATACGATATGGCCCTTAAGGCCTCAATTGACCACGTGGTCCATAAGGGCCCCCATGGCGATTGGATAAAATGATTTAATGGATTGGTCTATTTATTTGTGAATGGTTTTTTTAAAGATATAGATTGATTCAAAGAGTACTTGCTTAAGGTTTGGTATGACCAGTCAAAACAGGCCCGGACAAAACAGGCCCGGACAAAACGGCCCGGACAAAACAGACCCGGACAGAACGGTCTCGACATAATGGCCTCAGACAAATTGTTTACATTTTTTAAAACAAAATTTACATTTTTTAGCATAAAGATCTAAGCTTTTTTCAATTTTTTCAGCCTTAAAAAAAATTGGTCTAATAGTAAAATTATTTCTTGTGATGTCATTATTATTCTTTCTTGTCAACTAAACGTGACACTGAATCGGTGAGTAAAAATACTATAAAAAAATATGTGATTGTACACGTATTACTATTAGTGTATTCGTCAAGGGCCGGGGCCGTTATGTCGGAGCCCATTTTTCGAGGCCGTTGTGTCGGAGCCGTTTGTCGGGGCCGTTTTGTCCTGTCGGTTAACCGGTGTGAGTGTTGTTTGATGGATGATAATTGTTGGATGGATTGTAAAACTAAAAGAATAATTGAGACGTGGTTCACACAGCTAATTTTAATTTGATATGTTCTAATGGATTTATTATCGAGTTTGAAGATGCTGTACTCCAAGTTGTTGTACCTAAATGATATTGTACTAGACTTTGTTGTACCTAAATGATATTGTACTAGACTTTGTTGTACCTAAATGATATTGTACTAGACTTTGTTGTACCTAAATGATATTGTACTAGACTTTGTTGTACCTAAATGATATTGTACTAGATTTTGTTGTACCTAAATGATATTGTACTAGACTTTGTTGTACCTAAATGATATTGTATTAGACTATGTTGTACCTAAATGATATTGTATTAGACTTTGTTGTACTTCAACAATGACATACTAGATTTTTGTTGTACCCTATCTGAAGCACTACAAACTTTATTATAGCTTAAATGATAACATGGTGTTACTTTCAATCTTAACTTGATCTAGGGAATGTGTTTGTGTAAAGCAGTGGCGTAGCGAGGGGATGCAAGGGGGGCGGGGAATGCCCCGGGCAGCACGTTGACAGGAGCGGCAAATTGCTAGTCGTCACTTTGTTTCTAACAACCATAATTTTTTAAGACAGTCAAACTTTATATTGAAATAAAATAAAAGCCAAATAATAAATTAATAAAAGAAATACTAAAGCATGTGAACGTTTCAGCTGGCAAAACAGTAAACTCCTTATTAGATATAGATTCGTTTCATATTAATGCTACCGTACTGAGAAACCAGAGGCTTAAGTGTTATGAGAAAGTTACACTGGAATGGTAGAAACTTAATTTAATTTTACAATTTAACATCTGCTCCTGTTGTAAAAGCAAATCTTATTGTACCTTATTAATTTGAAATTTTAGCCACTCGAATGCTCCGAGCTGCACATGGGGCTGGTACATTGATAGTGGCGGCTATATGTTTGGTGCGGTGAATTCCTTTTAACGAATGAAAATTTTCTAAAATAAATTTGAGAAAAGAAATGCCAAAATAAAAAATTTAAAGAAATGAAGAAACTATATTAAAATATGTGAACGTTTGTAATGCCAAAACTTCAAACTCCATTATTACTATAAAGTCTTCTGATTCCAATGCTACTGGGTTGACAATAATGTGCTAGTACATATAATTGATTCAAATTTGATTTTAACTTTTAACATCAGGCATCTACTGGGAAAGTTTTTCTGGCGTTTTTATATGGTTTATTCTTTCAAATAAATCATGATTTTAAATTTAATGTCTTTTGTTTTGTAGAATCAACAAAAATAATTGACAAAATGTCTTATTTATAGTGGAGTTAAAACTTGCTACTCACAAAAGCAAAATTAACAATTCATGAACAAGGGAGCAACATTGCCAACGTTTTTTTTTCCAGTTGGAAGTAATCAGACATTGGATAAAAAAGAATATAATATAAATAATGAACAGCAATACATTTTCGTAAAGAAAACAAAACAAAAAGTAAAGAAACAAAAAGAAACAAAAGAAATCTTATAAATTCACTTTTTAGAGTTTTTGTGAAAAATGGCATTTATGTTTGAGCGTCAAAGGAAGTCACGTTATTTTTACCATTTTTAGCTCCTTCCCTCCCCCCCTGGTCACAAACTGTCACAAATCTCGGGACCCCCGCACCCCCCAAAAGTAAGTCACACTTACGAACAAAAATAATGGGGGTTTTTTTGTTTGTTTTTTAAAAAAAATAATTAAAATGTATTATAAAACACCGTGACGTCACACATGGCCGGACACTTCCTTCCCCCTGTAACAAACTGACACATTATGTTACACCCCTCTCCCCCTCTGGAGTATGACGTACTTTATGGATGGCCCCTTAGTGGATTTGGCAAGTGTTTAATATTTTAAAAAATAAAATACAGCATTTTAAGTAGGATTTTAAATGACAAAACCAAAATAATACTGTAGCCTTTTACAGAATATTGCGATACTTTAACACTCCATTCAGAACAAGTGTCTATACACAAGAGACTTATCGGAAAAGTGTTTAACATTTTTCGTATCTTATCTTATCTGTTAATGACGCTACTTCTATATAGGTGATTATAGCGTCCATGGTTTGTGTCTAGTCCCGCATACTTATTAGAGTTTTGCCAGTCCTTCCACCAAGTGTTCTTAAAAAAGACACAACTATAAGAGAATAGCGAAGTGAATTTATCAGGAGATCTTGTCGTAAAAAAAAAAAATTAAAAAAAAAAAAATCTCAAATATTTGATTATTGCAAACGCAAGTATTTACGTCATATTTTCATTCTTATCTCGCAGTCCTCAACCCCCTTCCCCTAAATCTATCTTCCTATTTTTCACATAAATATCGTCTGCACTTTGATAAGGCCCTGCCTCCGGCCGGCATCAGAGGTCAAGGTCGCTCAGTAGGGACCCATCCTACAGATTACAATCACCCGTCTGACAGATTACAAATCTAAAGAGAGGGGAGGTGGGGAAGTTTCCGGATTCCACGAGGGGGCAGCTGGTCATTCTCTCAAAGTGCTGGTGCATGTTGGGACATAACTCCGGCCCCCTGGTGGTCACAGATAATGCATGTAAATAAATGGGATCTTTCTCTGCTGTAACTGATGGTTGACTTAGGGAGTCACTTCTCATCTTCGCTCGTTGCTGGGGCGCCATAATGCAAGTAGTGCATGCGTCATAGATGACATACGGGGAAAGATGAAGTCGTAATAGTATATGACACAATGTTGCAGATTGTGATAGTAGGACATGATATCTGTGTGATGTATGTAGTAAGTCGTAATAGTATGTGACACAATGTGGCAGATTGTGATAGTAGGACGAGTTATCTGTGTGATGTATGTAGTAAGTCGTAATAGTATATGACACAATGTGGCAGATTGTGATAGTAGGACGAGATATCTGTGTGATGTATGTAGTAAGTCGTAATAGTATATGACACAATGTGGCAGATTGTGATAGTAGGACATGGTATCTGTGTGATGTATGTAGACTGTATGAACTGACACGAAATAACGAAAGGTCACAGTCATGAGGGAGCGTGAAGTACAGGTAACATAATGATATATTAATCCTAGAACATGCTCTACAGGTGACATAATAATATTGTTCGTAATACTAGACGATGAAATACAGGTAAAATAATAAAATAGTGATAGCAGAATGTGCAATTGGGGTGAAAAAATAATTAATTGTTCCCAGAACATGACATACATGTTACATGACAATAAAGCGTTTCTAGAACATGACATACAGTTGACATTATAATAAAGCGTTTCCAGAACATGACATACAGTTGACCTGACAATAAAGCGTTTCTAGAACATGACATACAGGTGACCTGATAATGAAGTGTTCCCAGAACATGACATTCAGGTGACATGATACTAAAATGATAATACAGCATGACACAAATTTGACATAATATTGTAGCTAAACCAGAATTTGACATACAGTCAACTCGTTAATTGCAGTTGAGCTACTTCTTCGTTTATTCTCAATCTAATTTCTACTTGATGTCCGTGCTGGCCAGTGTTGAGACCAAGTGACCACAAGTGACAGTGAAAGAATAGATATTATGTGTTTGGTGTTAAGTTCCTAATCACACGTTTGTGTTGGGGACGATGACGTTACTTGTTAATTAAAACTTTCAAGAGTGTGGGATTCATGGGATTTAGTGAATTTAAAAAACCCTTTGCATGACCAACATCTCGCTTTACGCTAGCCACCACCATCAGTCCCCCGTCCCCTTTATTTTAACTGACAGGACTCAAAAGATTGGCCAGCATTGCAACTTATTGCTCACCTGGATCCAACGGCGTAGCGGGGTGACATAACACCTACCTACGCCCCTGCCTGACTCACATTCTTGGGCTATTCATACGAGTTTCACTCTCCCATATTAATTTCCGTTGATGTTCCGACACTGCTCGGATCCAGGTTTCTCCAGCAAGGAAGAGGTTAACACGAATGGAGCGCGGACAAGGGGTAGAGTTGTTAATGCCTTGATTAATTAGGCAATGGTTGCTACAGAAACTCTTGTCTGTAGCTTCTACGAGAAAAATTTAATGGTGTCCATTGCGCCAAAATTATTTCTTGTTTTACTAAAATAAAATGTGGTCAAGTTTAGATTTGATCAGCGGTACACAATGAGAAGCCTTGGAGTCAATTTAAAACTCTTGAGCATAATGGGTGTGAGACTGTAACCAGCCTTATAAATTTGTAAATGGAAAACATGTAAACAGGGTATGAGTTAGCCAGACAAGACGTAACAAAACAGCGAACTTTTCGGCAAAGAGCCTTCCTCAACATAAAAAAAACAAACAAACCACACACACACACAAATAAATGCAATATAAAGAAATAACAAAATAAAAACTTAGTTGCGGTGAAATTCAAAAAGGTCAATGAAAGCAATGTTTATTTTTGCCGTAAAAAAATTAATTATTAATTCTATAATTCACAATTCAAAGAATTATTTCACTCCACTGTCAAGGACCAAATGTTTTTTGTGCTATAAGTTATAACATGGGTTTGTACTAAAAAAAATGGTAACCACATTTGATGATTGTTACCAGATCAGATTGACCAAGTGAGCCAAAATTATGTTTCATTCTTTAGGAGTCGAGACAAAACGTATCTGTGCGTAAGAGAGAGAAGGTCCTTAAGAAAAATAGTGTGGATGTGTATGGATTAGAAAAAGAAAGATAAAAGAATGGAGTGAGAGAGAAAGAGAGAGAATTATGAAAGAAATAAAGAGAGAAAGAGCGAATGAAAAAGAAGGGGTGTGAGTTTATAGACATAGAAATTTTGTATAAAAACTGTCATAAACACAAACTGTAAAAAAAAAATATGGGTAAGTTTTTACAAAATAAAAATAATAAAGTTCTAAAAAAATGTAATGTGTTGCGCCGTCGCCTACCCCCCCCCCCCCCCCCACACACACAAACACAGGAGTGAGTGCACCTATTAAACTAAAACAATTGCTCACTAGGGAATTAAGAGGAAGTGCAGATGGAGTGAAAGTGAAAAAGATGGGGGTGGGGGGGAGTCCTGCGGGGTACCGAAATCATCCGTTTTCCCGAAAGATTTTTTTAACGAAAAAAATTAAAATGTAGGATTTATTAAACGAAACAAAACACTTACCCGTCTGCAATCGTCTGTACACAATTTATCAACGCAGCGATTTCCTGGAAATAAATTAAACAGATGTGATGAAACATTTTAGGAACGTTCACTTTCGATGAGTAAATAAACTAATTTGTTGGAATAAGTCCGAGAAATTAAAGTTTACAACCAGAACGGGAAGAACAGGACCGGGTGCCCAAAAGAGAGCGGCGCTCCCTCTGAAGGGGCGCGATGACCAAAGGCATGCATGTAACGCAAGGGCGTTACAAATAATAAAACAAATATAGTCGATAAGCGGTCACCTCTTCACCGATGTTACATTGTGTTCATGGAAGACAAGGCGACAATGGGACTCTTCAATGAGATATCATGAGTGTATGTGTTCATTTACGACAGGGGTTCCCAAACTGTTCTTTCCCACCCCACCCCCTCCCAATGACCTTCTTTTGAAAGGTGAGATGAAATACACGCATAAAACAACAGAATTTCATTGATGCTAAGATTTGAACTCTGGCAACAACAAACTGAACAGGCTCAAGAGCTGTCAACCCCCCCCCCCCCCCCCCCCCC
>MUZC01003120.1:217767-234634 GCA_002072015.1 Radix auricularia
ACTCAATTACGCTACACGCCTTTGAATTTGAATGTCTATGAATTTTTTATTTTTAATAAATATACTTAAAAAAATCATGAACATGAAAGTATTTTGAGAAGTAAGGGGGGGGGGGAGTTTTATGGGGAGGCACATCTCATTATTAGTTTGAAAAATATCTTTAACAGGAAACGTGAAAAAAAATATTTAAAAATAAATGTGGTAGCTCAGTATTTCATTTAAGAAATTGAAATCTGGATCCGGCCATTTTTACAAATCCCCTTTTATCTTTTTTTTTACATTTTACATGGATGTTTTATGATATAATATGTTTTAAGAATTTAAATATTACTTACATATGTACGTATTTCATGTTATTGTACATTAGCCGCAACTTCTACTGTAGTGTTTGTTTATAAATAAAACTCAAATTTATTGTTTTCTTGCACAATTAGTTTGTGTATTTTGTATTTTACAAATTCCCCTGCGGCTCAAGCCGGATTTTACTTCACAAATCCGGCCAAATCCTACTGGATACGGCCGGACTTCGAAAATTTGAATCTGGTACATCCTTAATTTTAATAGATTCGTTGAAGTATTTAATAATCTACTGGAACCATAACTGTCTATAAATAAAGATGAGTTCATCAGTTTCTTATCCCAAGAAAAAGCCGTGGATTTTAATTTTTTTGTTTTTAAATTGTGTGAATTCGGAGTTAACGTACTCACGATATATGGCCGCCGTCTGTGTTGCTATGAAATAACATTGGAAAATTGAACTATTAAAATTCTAAAACTAAACTGACCCTAACCCCAAATTCACAATTTAAACATTCTATAACTTCAGTGGCGTAGCTAGAGGGGGTGGTGTGGGCAGTCCGCCCAAGGCGGAACAAATTTAGAGGGCGGCATTTGTGGGCAGTTGAAAAGTACAGCCATTTTCGACAACCGCCCTTTTTCTTTTGAAGGAGGGGGGTGGGTAACAAGGTGAAACAAAAATATTCTTAATTTCTTATCGCACATTTGTTTGATTACATTGTGGTTGTTATAACCCGTTCAAAAATATAAGATCGCTCGAAAAAAAAAATATCGATTTGTTTTGAAAATTAATCATTATACTTCACAGATGACATTTTTATTGCAAAACTACACACACAAACACATCACCGCTGGGCCTAATGAAAAGTACAATTAATATCGCCACAGAAAACCTAACCCCAATCCTAAATTCACAAATAAAGTTTCTTAAACTACATCTAAAAAAACAAAGGTAGAGAACTCAGGATCAATTGCTATATATATATATATTTCTGTAAATGCAGTTAGATCGGCATCGGATTATTTAAATGAAAAAATAGATTAAAACGTGTTTGTTCTTAGCTGTCTCAATTGAATGTTCTCAGTGTCAATTTTTAAGGACAGATAAAAGGTCTATATGAATTCTCTACAGAAGCAAGTGTAACCACTTTGACAACCCCTTAGCTATTATAAAGCTCCCAAAATTTTGGCACCCCGTTAGCTAAAGCTCCCCAAATTTTGGTACACCCTTAGCTAAAGCTCCCCAAATTTTGGTACACCCTTAGCTAAAGCTCCCCACATTTTGACACACCTTTCGCTAAAGGTCCCCACATTTTGACACACCTTTAGCTAAAGGTCCCCACATTTTGACACACCATTAGCTAAAGGTCCCCACATTTTGACACACCTTTAGCTAAAGGTTCCCAAATTTTGACACACCTTTAGCTAAAGGTCCCCACATTTTGACACACCTTTAGCTAAAGGTCACCAAAATATGTTGACCCGTTAGCTATCGCTTTCCAAGCCCCCCTCCCCCCTACCACGTCATTTTACAAGACACGAGTATTTCTTCAGGTAAAGTATTCCAAAAATCATAGCACCCCTTCAGTTCTCCACCCCGGCACCCCTACGTCTTCATTTCCTGGCACCCCGTCAGCTTCAGAAGGCCTGATTAAATCAGACAGGATTCTCACGTTGGCGCCCCATCTCAAATTAGGCGTGGGCACCCTTGGGAACTGTGTTCTTGAAACTCGGGAATTTGTGTGGCGCGGGGGGTGGTGGTGGAGACCACAAGGAAATGTGTGGGGGTAGGGAGAGAGAGTAAGTGAGAGAGAGAGAGTGAGTGAGAGAGAGAGTGTGAGAGAGTGTGAGAGAGTATGAGAGAGAGTGAGAGAGAGATAGTGATAGAGAGAGTGAGAGAGAGAGAGAGAGAGAGAGAGAGAGAGAGAGAGTTAACGAACAAAAGGAAATGTGTGTGTGTGTGTGGAGGTAGGGAGAGAGAGTGAGTATGAGAGAGAGAGAGAGAGAGAGAGTGAGTGAAAGAGAGAGTGAGAGAGAGTGAGTGAGAGAGTTAACGAACAAAAGGAAATGAGTACGAATTAAATATTGAGTGAGCGGAAGTGACGACAGGGGTTGGGCCAGTTTGTGTAATTGGGAAAGGTCGAAATCCAATTTGGTCAATTTGAGGAAAGCTTCGGGGAGATTATAGGTGTGTACAGGACCAAGCATTAGTGTGTACCCATTAAAAAGTACTTGTGTGTACTAATTAAAAAGTACTTGTATGTACCCATTAAAAAGTACTTGTGCGTACTCATTAAAAAGTACTTGTATGTACCCATTAAAAAGTACTTTGTGCGTACTCATTAAAAAGTACTTGTATGTACTCATTAGAAAGTACTTGTGTGTACTCATTAAAAAGTACTTGTATGTACTCATTAAAAAGTACTTGTGTGTACTCATTAAAAAAGTACTTGTGCGTACTCATTAAAAAGTACTTGTATGTACCCATTAAAAAGTACTTGTGTGTACTCATTAAAAAGTACTTGTGTGTACTCATTAAAAGTACTTGTGTGTACTCATTAAAAAGTACTTGTATGTACTCATTAAAAAGTACGTGAGTGTACTCATTAAAATTAGTATTGGGGTTGTCCATAAATGACGTCACGCTCCTATGGGGGGTTGAGGGGGGGTCACATTTTTGTGACGATGCGTGACGAGGGAGAGGGAGGGGGGTTGAAGAAATGTGACGTCACATCAAAGGGTAACTTTAAATACAACTTCCACTTAAGTATTTGTTCGCTTAAAATTTATCCAAAACCTTTTTTTTTTTTTTTTTTTTACTTTTTTTTAAAAACACCATCAATGCTTCTCAAAGTACCGGTCGGTAGGTCATCAGACGCCTGTTGGCGTAAGTTATCAAGAAATGAAAATTAAAACTAATTATAATCGTTAAGTTTGAGAAATAGCGAGAGAACGTATGAACTTGTTACCCCGCGTCGTTTGATGTTGACATCAAAGCATTTATAAGGTAACCACCGCTCAGTTTGGTTCTGTATCCATTGTAGATGTAATGATAAATGTACGACCCATTTAAATTTAGTCAAAGTATTCATTAACTTTGTTGATTGCATCAAATTCTTGACTTAGCAATTCAAGTAACCACAAAACAACTTTTCTTCTTAGCTCAGTTTTTAAGGCATTAATTTTAATTAAATGTCCCAAGTAGGATACTCGATACAGTCAAGTTATGAGGGTTAAGATTATTGTCACTTGTGTCAATATAAATGAAAGTAGATAGGATTCAGCTGTCTTCGTATAGTACCTAGGTAAGAAATCAACATAATTATCACAATTTAAAAATGCATATTCTGGAAGGAACCGGTTAAATAGTGGGCATATATTCCAAGCGTACACGTACACATGACGTATTTTAATATATCTAGTGGATTGTAGTGGATGTTATGTGTCTCAAATGAGTCTGTATTACCCCCAAGAATTTCCTTTTGACCCCAGATGGGGTAATTTACTCCTGTTCGGCGACCACTGTCTTACGGGATGCCCGTAAGGTAAATGAGGGATTTCTTTTTAAAAAATTCATTTTAAATATATCATTTTAAAATATTTTTTTCCTAAACAAAGAAGATAACAGTGATGACTAATAGTCAATGCTTTATTTGTATGTATTAAAATGAAATATAATCGAACGATGTTAACACAATTATTTATTTTTTTTAAAGATCGGTTAGACATTTTTTTAAAAAACGGACCAGTTCAATAGGATACCTAAAAATTAAAATTATAAATATTTTTGTTAATATTATTTTTACCCCGGATTCTAGCGAATTTTATACGTCCACAATGATTTAGCATTACCCCCAAGAGTTCCCCTTTTACTCCAAACGAGATGATTTACCGCTGTTCAACGACCCCTATTTTCAACCGCCTGGTAGCGGTAGCAGTGTATTTTTCATTAGTTTATAAACTCCTCAAGAGATTGCAACAATTTAAACACGCTTCGTCAAAACGGGAGAAGAATGCACTAGTACTTAGGTAAATACTGTTCATAACCTTTAATTGATTATATAATTCTATTGTTTAAATCCTTCAATAGATTAAATAATTCTAATGCTTATATCCTTCAATAGATTAGATAATTCTATTGTTTATATCCTTCAATAGATTATATAATTCTATTGTTTATATCCTTCAATAGATTATATAATTCTATTGTTTATATCCTTCTATCTTACTTCGCCACTCGTGAGGTTCAAGTTTTCATAGACTTTTTACTACTATAAAAAGAGACTTATTGATATGAACATCATCAACAAAAATTTTCAACGGAAGAATTTATGGCCGACAAATTTAAGTGTTTAGGGGATGAAGAGCGAAGGTATTTAATGATAAACTTGGATAATAACTTTGATTTATTAAAAAAACCTGACCATATTGATAAAATTATACTACTCACGTTCGTTAAAAATGTTGTTACTTAAAATACTTTGCAGGATATTTATTCTCATATGATGTATTTCATGTATTAACTGCCTACGTGTGTGATTATTGTCTGCCTACGCGATATAAAAGTCTCATATCTGTCCGTGATCTATCTCGCTCCATCAAGAAATGTGCGTAAATGCATCCATAGCCAAATTTAAATGTCTGGGCTTTTAGCATTTTCAGGTAAATAATTAAAGATAAAATAACTTGTTGTTGAGTTTGTTGTGTTTAAAGTCCAAGTGAGTGGCATGCTGCGTGGTGTGTTGTTTTAACAGCCGAGAAAAACGTTTTCTAGATGTCGGACAGCAATGCTACTGATGATATTAGACATCACGAAATTTTGTAGGCGCGAACATGTGTTGATGTCATCCTACCCACACACCACCTCACCCAAACATCAGCTCACACACACTACAGTACCACACACCATTCCACCAACACACCGCCCAACCCACATGCCATGCAGTCTACCCACACACCAACCAACACACACACACACACACACTAGTCCCACACACCACCTCAACCACACCACAGCCCCCCCATTCCCTACCGCAAACAGTCTGTCCAACTCACACACCCGTCTACCCACACCTTCCCACTCATACATCCACGCACCTCTACCTAAGATAAGCTGACGCCCACACAACCATCACGCTGTGAAGAGCGCAGTTTATTCCGAGTGCATCTTCGTAACCAAGTGGCCAAAACGAAGGTAAATGCTTGACAGCGGAAGTGAATGCTTGACACCGGAAGTCCAGGAAAATTTTTAAAGGGTGAGGGCCAAAACAACGAAATTCCTGAACAGATGTCATTTCAGAATGTCACAATTACTTGTGGTTTAACTCCAAGCCCTACAAACCCGCAGACCTAAGTTAAAAAAGTAAAATACGATCTCCCGTTGATGATTGAGTCAAGAGCTGAACACCTTATGAATTTGAGATAAGTCGATAGGGCAGTGAGGTTTTTAACATAGCGGCTGGCATCCAAATTTTGAGCCAGATTTTTTCCAAGTAATGAAGTATCCGCTATAGTTCATAAACAAATACCTGACAACACATTCAGCCATTATTTACCAATCCATCGCTTGCGTTCCCTATACTCCATTGAAGCCGATACTCAGCTAGAGATGCTTCTCAATTTTAAAATAACCATCGTTTGAATAATATTTTTTTTTTTTTTTTTTTTTTTGCGTTTGGTTAAAGACTCCTGTTGCTTATTTTTTCCAAACTTTTAACTCAATCCCATTACAAAGTGAAATCTGAGTGCCAACAAATTTGAAGAAATACCCGATTCTAACTATTCATATCGACTACATATCAGTACAAGAAGCTTGCTACAACTGTCTGTCCGCGGGTAAAGATTACAATTCCGATACCGAATACGGATTCGAGATCATATTATTCATTCAAACTCCAGCTACTAGCACCGACTCCACGCACCGTAAAGTGAGAAGCACTCCACAAAACGTCAGTTTTTGGATAAGTGTAGACAAGTACACAATATATTAATAAATTAATGTTTTTCCAACCATCCGTTCTCAGGCTGAAAATCCCCTCTACCCACCCCTCACCCCTACCCCACAGATTGTTACAAGAATTCTCAACTACCATCAATAGATATTTCTCGAAAGGAAAGTTGGTACTTTAAAAAACGTTTTATTATTATTACTTTTTTTAACAAGGAAAGATAACTCTCAGATCTCATCGTCGGAGGGGGTTGTCGGGAAATTGAGTTCTCAAATTCTTACCGTGTGGTTTCAATGAATAATTGAACTTGAAAAAAGTCTGGAATCTTTTTCATATTCCTTCATCGCGATGTTGTGTTGGCTTGTCGGGTGTTGGCCGTGTGGGGGGGGGGCGCGACTGGCAGACATCTTGTGGATACTTCAACAGAGCACCCTGGCCTTATGTGTGTCTATTCCAACCACAGCAGGCGAGAAATGTTAATGACGTTTTTGTTACATTTGCGAAATTTATCTGTAACTTTGTAACAGTTTCGAATTTATTATAGAAGTTAACCTTTATTTTTATAGATAGGTCTAAAACTTCTGCTGAGGCCAAAGAAATGTTTTTGGAAATATATTTTAGATACATGTGCTGTCGTATGTTGATGTTATAATTTTGATGTTGTATTTCATGTAGTGTATTTTAGATTATGTATGTTTAATAATTAATTTTAAGTATATTAGATTCGTTTTTATTTTTGTTGTTGTTTTAGATGTTGGATGCTTATTGGGGTATATTAGATGTCGAATATTACATGATGTGTTTTAATAGTTGAATGTTAAGGTTTATCAAAGATGTTGTATTACAATATTTAGAGGATGTGTGCAAGTTGAGATATGTCTTTAATGTTTTATGTTGCGGTAGATATTACATGATATATTTTGATCTTGTAGATGCTGCAGTTTATGTGAAGTACGCTAGTTTTTGTAGGTGCTGCAGTTATGGAGATGTAAGCTAGTTTTTGTAGGTGCTACAGAATAAGTGATGTTCGCTAGTTTGTTTAGTTATTACAGTTTAGGTGATGTAAGCTAGTTTTTGTTAGTGCTACAGTTTATGTGATGTACGCTAGTTTTTGTAGGTGCTACAGTTTAAGGTTGTCATTGCCAGGGCGGGGGTGGAAGATAAGCATCCACTCCTCTAGAAATGCCCTAAAAGGCTTGCGTCTCTCAATGCCTCTGTCAACCAAAATCCAGCTCCTGGCCTTCACGAGTGGCTCACACAAAAGCCCGGCGGACCATGTTTCTACTAACAGGAGAAGGGATGAAGGCGGTCAACTGGCGCCTCAAAACCAGTAGCTTCGGGTAGATGAGGCTCGTTAACCATCTAGGAGAGGGAAACTCTTACTCCAAACCTCCGCTGCCTTGAGGCTATACACACACGGGAAAGGCTAGGGGAGTAAACACCGACAGAAAATCAGGAAATGGAGCTCCTAAGGCAGTCTGCTTTTGAATCAAATTGCATCCCGGCAGCTCCTGCAACGTAAATGGGGCCAAGCCGTATCGACATTGATCCACCATTGATCCACCATTGGCGTGGAGAGGGGGAATCTGCTGTTTGGGCAGCAGCTGGTTCTCCATACTAATACGCCCAGGCTTTATCTTTACTTGAGAGGCTTCTCCGCTGCCTGCAAAGATTTTGGCCTGACCATTAGCATAAAGAAAACCAACATTATGGCACAGGATGCTGCCTCCCTCCCAACTATCATTATAGACGACTGCAACCTGGATGTTGTTGTCAGTTTTACATATCTGGGATCAAACATTTCAAGCACCCTCTCACTGGAAGATGAGATAAGCGGTAGGATAGGGAAGGCATCAACTGTTATGGCTAGACTGTACAAAAGAGTCTGGTCCAATGCCAAACTCACATCAAGGACTAAGCTGCAGGTATACCAGGCCTGCGTACTGAGCACGCTCCTCTATGGATGTGAGTCATGGACCACTTATACCAGGCATGAAAGACGGCTCAATAGCTTCCACAACAGATGCCTGCGCCACATCCTTGACATCAAATGGCAAGAGAAAGTCCCCAACACAGAGGTCCTGGCTCAAGCAAGCATGAGCAGCATTCCAGGCATATTAAGCCAAAGACGCCTCCGCTGGCCTGGACACGTCAAGAGAATGCAAACTGGTCGCATACCCAAAGATGTGCTATACAGCGAGCTGGCGACAAGGATAAGGTCGGTTGGTCGGCCATGTCTCAGATACTCGGACATATGCAGGAGAGACATGAAAGTAGCCAACATTGATATACAAAACTGGGGAAACCTGGCTGAGGATAGGATCACATGGCGGGCTATAGTGAAAGAAGGATCACTAAGAGCAGAGGAGCAATCTAGGGAAGAAGCAGTTGGGAAAAGAGCGAGGAAAAAGGCCAGGCAACACTGCCCCACTACATTCGTGTGTGTAAAATGCAGAAGAGACTGCCACTCAAGGATTGGTCTCATCAGCCACACCAAGAACTGCAAATATTAAAGATAAATCTATCGTCTTTCGTAGACGGACAGATGCCATACATACAGTTTAAGTGATGTGCGCTAGTTTTTGTAGGTGCTACAGTTTAAGTGATGTGCGCTAGTTTTTGTAGGTGCTACAGTTTAGGTGATGTATGCAAGTTTTTGTAGGTGCTATAGTTAAGGTGATGTAAGCTAGTTTTTGTAGGTGTTACAGTTTAAGGTGATGTACGCTAGTTTTTGTAGGTGCTACATTTTAAGTGATGTTCGCTAGTTTTTGTAGGTGCTACAGTTTAAGTGATGTACGCTAGTTTTTGTAGGTGCTACAGTAGGTACGTTAGTTTTTGTCTTAACTTATTTATTTTTTTATCTTGTTTCTTATTTGTTTTTTCTATACATTTTTTGTCTTTGAAAACATTGTTTATTCAAAGATTGTATTTAAGGGGGTTTTACATTATCGGAAACTTACACAAGTTAGTGACGTTTATAGTTTGTATTTATAAATGTAAAAAAATCATGTTAAGCCTGGTCCCTATTGGAATTCAGGACGTGTTAGCGCATTTTCGTATTATGTATCAGTACTTATGTTAGATATCAGAATTATGTAGTTATCAGTAATTGTGTTTAGATTTTAGACATATTTTTATGAATTTTCTTGTGTAATGAATATACCTGACATTTTTTTAATTTAAAAGTCATTTCTTTACATTTAAAAAAAAAATATTTTCTCTTTAATCTAACTACAAGTCACCACAAATGATGACGTAAAACTCTCTAAACTTTTACACATATTCTAATGACGTCAACTAAAAAAAACAACTAATTCTTTTGCACCCTTTCGCACCACTCTTCAATGCTGGATGGATTGTGCATTCGACTTCCGGCAATGGCGGCCGTTCCCTGCGCTAGTGTTACCTCTCGATTCGAAATATTTTTTGGTAGTTTTAACGGGGTTTTTTAACGGATCGAGTAACTGAGTGGTGATGCACAAATGGCAGGTCAGGACATACAAAAAACATATATACCTCATGGGTCTAGGACTTATGGATGCTGAGATCAAGGGTGATGATGGACGGACGGACAAAACGGGTGCAATAGCGCATTCGACTTCTCGAAAATGCGCTAAAAAGATTTGGGAGAAACGTTTTTAAAGACATGGTCCAACGAGATGTACAGACATGGTTCAACCGAGTGGGTTTACAAAGGTCAGCTGACAGAGTTCTAAGACAGGGTTTAACTGAGACAGTTCTAAGACTGGGTTTAACTGAGACAGTTCTAAGACAGGGTTTAAATGAGACAGTTCTAAGACTGGGTTTAACTGAGACAGTTCTAAGACAGGGTTTAACTGAGACAGTTCTAAGACTGGGTTTAACTGAGACAGTTCTAAGACAGGGTTTAAATGAGACAGCTCTAAGACAGGGTTTAACTGAGACAGTTCAAAGACAGGGTTTAACTGAGACAGTTCAAAGACAGGGTTTAACTGAGACAGTTCAAAGACAGGATTTAACTGAGACAGCTCTAAGACAAGGTTTAACTGAGACATTTCTAAGACATGGTTTAACTGAGACAGTTCTAAGACGGCGATTAACTGAGACAGCTCTAAGACTGGGTTTAACTGAGACAGTTCAAAGACAGGGTTTAACTGAGACAGTTCTAAGACAGGTTTAACTGAGAGAGTTCTAAGACATGGTTTAACTGAGACAGTTCTAAGACATGGTTTTAACTGAGACCGTTCTAAGACAGGGTTTAACTGAGACATTCTATCGATCTATCGATATAGTTCAACCGAAAAGCTGCGTAAAATATATTGCAACCGATAATTTCCATTGCATTGGGTTCAACTACGAGGTTTTACTGCTCTAGTTTAACCGAGAGGGTCCTGCAGTCACGGTTTAACCGAAAAGGACCTGTTGTCACGGTTTAAGCGAGAAGGTCAGAGAGCAACGGTTGAAGCGAGAGGGTCTGTATACACAGTTCAAACGAGAAACCGTATCGAAAGTTCAACCTAGAGGTTAATACGCATAGGGTAAATAAAAGGCACAAATCAACATAGAGCAACATTAAGTCTACTTGGTGGGGGGGGGGGGCAGATAGTAGCGTACTCGGGTTCATTGTTCTAGTGAGTGCATGACTCAGACTTAACATAATGAGTTTTTCGGGTAATTAGAACTTAAAGAAAGTACCAGGGGACATAAAGACAATTAGATTAACGGGCGAGTAATGGGGCGGGGAGGGAAATGATGAATGAGCTGCTGTTTTTTTAAAAAAGGACTTTCGGAAATAGCCAATGAGCATCTTGATACAATCACGTGACGGCCACCTTTAATAGTCGCCATAGTAAACCAATATAAATACTTAAGCTCAAGGCGTAAGTTATAACTTCTTGTATCTTAGAAATACGACTTTTTTTTTACCAAGCCTGCTGGTCTCTCTCCGAGGCGATTGCTGTTTATTTGAAAAGCGATACAATTTTTCGAAAATATGAAATAATGTTATATTTGACTCTACTAAAAGCTTACATTATTGTTTGTTTATTGTTTTTGTATTCTTTTAATGTGACAAATGTTAATTTTGTATTTTAAATACCAACTAAAGTGAAATAATAAATAAGTGTTCAGCAAGAATACCCCCCCCCCAAATCAATCCCATTTTTGTTGTAGGAAAAAGTTTAATAATAGTATTTGTTTCAATGCTTAACTTTTCTATTTTTTTTAAACTGCATAAATGAAAATGAAGAAATAACTCGATGCATTGAATGGCTTCATAGACTCGGTTCATGATTACATTGCACGTTATAAAGATTTGATAATTAGGTGAAACTGGTTGTGCTGTAGTTGACAGAATGAGTTTATTTTTAAGGGGCATTAGTACACTGAGAACTGAGAACACAATAATTGAACAAGTGATAAGCTGCTTCACTAACACTGTCCATGTAACTTAGCAGTCTAAAGTCCAGAAATTAGTTGCTGTCTTGCTCTTGGATGTTTGCCGAGAGTCGCGCAAAGTCCGGGCACACGCTGGAGATCATCAGTCGTATTCCTGACACCAGATTGGTGTCCACCAGTCGGATTCGATATAGTTCTTGCGATATTTCATACGGGAAAATGACGCTAAGCACTTGTAAGCTTTTTTTAAACAGCACTAGAGTGTTTCTTACTATTTCACGAAGCTTGAGATACTCTACAGCTACTTTCCATGTCTTCAGTAGATCGTTTTTGTCCTCGAATTTCTTTACAAGCAGCACGTTATTTTTTTTAGTTCGATCAGTTCCATTTAGACATTCAATGGCGCACTCTGTGTCTCAACCAAATATCCGTAGATTTATCAACAGCCAGTGCAAACAGGCTGTCCTCCTTGTTAATCTTTGCCTGCATGGAGAGCTTCAGCTGCTCGACAAAATTACTTTGACGTCATTGCACGGTATCGTGCGTCAGAGGAATCAAAAAATAATCCGTTTCCTTACCCGGATGAATGCATTTAACGACATCCATGATACGACTTTTCACGTGTTCCCCATCGGAAAAAGGCTTTCTAACGACACCGAAACGATAGGCAACGGGATAGGAAGCTTCACTGCGATTATTATTAGTCTTTTAACAAAAGCAGACATGACCGAGGTCTGTTGTCGAACATTCCTCTTTGGATTTTCCACGCAGATCTTCATTGGATCACCTTGTAACTGTGTACAGTTGTTTGATGCGTGTCGGCGGAAATGTTGCTTGGCATTGTCCCTTTCAACAGTTTTCACGACATTGTCGCAGATTAGACACTGCATGAATTGGTTCTCGGTTCCTGCCATATAAGAAATGTTACTCACACTTTACATTAAAACTCCGCTTCTATTCTTTCAATGTTCTTTCCCTTTTTGTCGACATGATGAGTACTAAGGCGGCACGGATAATATTATACGGTAACTAAGCTTACAATCTTTATACCTATGATAAAATTAATCGTTTTCATTAGGGCTGTGGTAATAAACGATTAATGTCTCGATTAATCGTTAAAAATTGTAACGATTAAATTATTTTTTAACAATCAGTTGACACATCACTTACAAATTATTTGTAGTTTTATAAAATATAGCTGCCGATAAATGATTTATTTCCTGACGGAAGCATGAACATTTTGGTTTTAAATTATTGACTGACGGGAATGTTCAAAATGTTGATAAAGTTTGCCTACCATGGTTCTAAAACTTCGCCTACTTACCAAACCAAATGAAAACGAGTATTAAGCTCATGGCAGTAATTGAGTCTGACCCAGAGACAGAAAATGACGACAGCTCTTCTGATGAATTACTGCGTTACAAAATGGAGATGAAAGTTCTTGAAGCCAATAACCCTCTACAATGGTGGAAACTTAATGAACACCGATATCCGATGATGCCAATCCTAGCCAAGACCGCTTTGTGGATATCAATGACCTCAGTTCCAGGTGAATGATTGTTCAGCTCAGCTGGTTATATTGTCAATTAAACCCACTCATCCATCACTTGAGCCAAATAATGTCAACACACTTGTCTTTTTGCGTAGTTGGTTAAAAAGATGACATATGAAGTAAACATACCAGTGTTATTTAGATTTTCAACAAGAATGTTTAACAAGTATTACTTATGTTAATTTTTCAAAAGTTAATGATTAAATTTAAATTAATCTTTTACAGCCCTAGTTTTCAATAAACGCATTTTCACTGTTATGTTTATTCACTGCTATATTTAATGTCAAGAATCTGTAACATATAAGATAATATTATTCGGCATCCTTCCGTCTCGCGAGACGATGGTGCATCACTGTTGGGTTGGGTTGCATTTTCTCGAGTGGCTGTGCAGTCCTATCCTTGAGTGACAGTCTTTGCCACAGTTTTTACACACGAGTTCTGTGCTTCCAAATGTTTTGGCCTTTCTCCTAGCTCTTCTGTCTGCAGCCTCCTCCATTCTTCGCTCCTCGGCTACTATGACGCCCTCTTTGACAACTGTGCGCCACGTAGATCGGTCTTCTGCCTTACACTCCCAGTCACTTGTATGTATTTTGGCTGCTTTCATGTCCCTTTGACAGACATCTTTAAATCGCAAGCGTGGGCGACCTGTTTTCCTCAAGATAATATTATGCTGCCCTCATTATCTACAGTTGCAGCCTAGCACCAGCGCGACAAGAGCTATTTCAATGTCCATGAGCGTTAAACACTGCAGCTAACGCTACAGCTGCCGGAGTCAGAATTTGTTTCGCAATATCAAGTGCTTGAGAGTGTAAATGAATATTCGATATTTCGTTTACAACTTTACATAATATATTTCCTAATTGCAAATATTTGACGGCCTCATTTTATTACAATTTAAACAAATTTCCAAGGCCACACATTTTTGTGCCCACGGCCACATGCGGCCTAGGTTGCGCACCCCTGCTGTACCTACAATGTACCTGAACACGTGCAATATCACACCAACGGTCAGCAATAGTACGTTGCTCCATACTTTGGTGGTTAAGAAAATTGATGGGAAAACAGATGTATATCTGTTGGTCGACCAGGTAAGGAGAAAGGTGTAGAGTGTAGATAATCAAGTGGACGGCGTCTAGGAGCCAGCCTTGAAAAGCAGACAGAAGCCATGAGATGCACTCGGTGTAGCGAATTGAACTGTGCCAAGGGGGAGAGAAGCACGGATAACCTCGGAGATGTAAGGGAGATTAGCGAATCAAGTCATTTCAGCCAATTCGTGACGTGATCTCAAGGCAACGGGGGTCAACGGATCTCAAATCAATAAACATCGGGATATTTTAATGCTGATCCTCCGCCAGACAAGACGAATAAAATGGGATCCACTGTCTTAAAGATGTAGTTCCAAAAGCCTCAAACTATGTTGTTGTTTTGTTGTTTTTTTTTTCAATGATGAATTATTAATGACTGTATCATAATTACTTTCAGATGGGCGGTAAACGAGCGTTGTCGTAACTTACCGGCGCCGAGAAAAGTATGTGTCGTCAGTTTTCTGTCATGAGACAGAAAATCATTACCACCAAATGATTGCCGTAACTTCAGCACATTAATCATGTAACCGTTATTTTAGAACTGTTGTAAGGACTCGTCTCTATACTGGGAGGAAAGAGCACTCACTACATTAGACTGTCAGAGTGATCCTTTCATTTTTCTTAAATTGATATACGCTTGTTGCTTTTTTTGCACCTTAAATCATGTGCTTAAAATAAGACACCATCCCCCCTCATATATACCACCTTTTTTATTTTAAAATTTTTTTTAACGCTGTTTAATAAATTATGAATTGTTGGTGTTGCTTATCTTAGATATTCATTCCTAGAATGGACACAGCTGTTCATTCATTACTTGTTGGGCAGCACTTGATACCTCAAGGCTGATATAACCAAAGAACGCCGCACTTCTCTTAGTGGTATGACTCTTGTCAGGGTAAGTCATTGAATATTTGGTAGATATTAAAACAATTTTACACACACAGTTGCCACCAAAACAGCCCATTGTAACTACCCCATATAAAGAAATGCATATAATTAACCCATGTCCCTAGCCCTAGGGACATGGGTTAGTTGTATGCATTGTATGTATGTGCTGGGAGCATCTAGCGCATACATACAAAGGATCATATTAATGTGCAACACGGCTAAACCGTTCGACTGGCATACGCGACAAAAAAGCATGTCCACACGTCCCTCTCCAACACATCAGCCCCCTATCAATACCATCTTAAATACCCACTCATTCCATACAACCCACCCCTTACAGTGTATCTTCTCTCTCCACATAAACACACACACATACACACATACACACATACACACACACACACACACACACATACACACACACAACCATCACCCCAACCAAAACAAGGGGAAAGAAAAATAGCTCACAAATTAAACTATACGGAAACATGGGGTTATTAAAAGCCAGGCGGGGTGTGTATATTATTAGTACCCGCTAAAAGCTAGATGAGATAGCTGATGACGGCTAGCTTACGGGGAATCGGGGATTCTCAAGTTTTGGCTTTAAAACTTGTTCTAGGTCATTGAAATTTATGGAATATTTTCTGCCCAATCAAGGTAATTAATTCATTTTTGAATAACTTTATTTGCGTGATTTAATTACTTTTGTCTATACTTACAATTTTCTCTCATGTTTTTCCTCTTAATCTCGTGTCAATGAATTCTGCATTATCGCCATCAATGAATACCTAGAAATAAGTTTATTTTCCACATCAAAATGGGATGTTGATGTTGAAGGTATATTTATTTCCCAACTGATTTGACGGAAGCAGATCCCCTTCCCCAAAACTAGAATTGAGAACCCTTGCCCAAGGGGAGATCAGTTGCTCCTCAAGTAGACAGCTCGTGCTCGTGGCAGGCGGGCAGACGAATCCGCTTGGCGAGGGTGAGGACAGACAAGTGACATAAACGATGTTTTTTTATTTACAAGCAGGGAGATAAGAAAGTATTGCCGCCAGTCTCGGAGGATAGATACAGAAAACCATTCCCTCCCCTCACAGCAGGATAGGGGATTTATTTATTTATTTTTTGCCTGATGAGGGGGGGGGGAAGGAGTGTAACTTGAGGTAAATGGTTGATAGTTCCGAGTGGACGCTGATTGACACGATGTTGATATTGACCAGGTCAGTCAAGTTGATAGATACCAGGTCAGTCATGTTGGTACTGACCAGGTCAGTCATGTTTATAGTGAATGGTCAGTAATGCTGATAGTGACCAGGTCAGTCATGTTGGTAGTGACCCGGTCAGTCATGTTTATAGTGAATGGTCAGTAATGCTGATAGTGTCCAGGTCAGTTATGTTGGTAGTGACCAGGTCAGTCATGTTTATAGTGACCAGGTCAGTCATGTTTATAGTGACTAGGTCAGCCGTGTTGATAGTGACCAGGTCAGTCACGTTTATAGTGACTAGGTCAGTCGTGTTGATAGTGACCAGGTCAGACACGTTTATAGTGACCAGGTCAGTCATGTTGGTAGTGACCAGGTCAGTCACGTTTATAGTGACCATGTCCGTCATGCTGATAGTGACTAGGTCAGTCTTGTTGATAGTGACCAGGTCAGTCGTGATGATAGGGACCAGGTCAGTCGTGTTATAGTGACCAGGTCAGTCACGTTTATAGTGAC
>MUZC01003120.1:261737-272609 GCA_002072015.1 Radix auricularia
TTTGGGACACTTGGTCTAGACAGTTTGGGACACTTGACCCAGACAGTTTGGGACACTTGGTACAGACAGTTTTGGACACTTGGTCCAGACAGTTTGGGACACTTGATCCAGACAGTTTGGGACACTTGGTTTAGACATTTTGGGACACTTGGTACAGACTGTTTGGGACAATTGATCCAGACAGTTTGGGACACTTGGTCCAGACAGTTTGGGACACTTGGTCCAGACAGTTTGGGACACTTGGTCCAGGCAGTTTGGGACACTTGGTCCAGACAGTTTGGGACACTGGGTCCAGACAGTTAAAGACACTTGATCCAGACAGAATGGGACACTTGGTCCAGACAGTTTGGGGCACTTGGTCCAGACCGTTTTGGACACTTGATCCAGACAGTTTGGGACAGTTGATCCAGACAGTTTGGGACACTTGATCCAGACAGTTTGGGACACTTGATCCAGACAGTTTGGGACAGTTGATCCAGACAGTTTGGGACAGTTGGTCCAGACAGTTTGGGACACTTGATCCAGACAGTTTGGGACACTTTATCCAGACAGTTTGGGACACTTGGTCCAGACAGTTTGGGACACTTGATGCGGACATGTTTGGAAAACTTGGTCCAGACAGTTTGGGACACTTGGTCCAGACAGTTTGGGACACTTGATCCAGACAGTTTGGGACACTTGGTCCAGACAGTTTGGGACACTTGTTGCGGACATGTTTGGGACACTTGATCCAGACAGTTTGGGACACTTGATGCTGACATATTTGGGACACTTGGTCCAGACAGTTTGGGACACTTTGTCCAGACAGTTTGGGACACTAGGTCCAGACAGTTTGGGACACTTTGTCCAGACAGTTTGGAACACTTGGTCCAGACAGTTTGGAACACTTGGTCCAGACAGTTTGGGACACTTTGTCCAGACAGTTTGGGACACTTGGTCCAGACCGTTTGGGACACTTGGTCCAGACAGTTTGGGACATTTGGTCCAGACAGTTTGGGACACTTGGTCCAGACAGTTTGGGACACTTGATGCGGACATGTTTGGGACACTTTGTCCAGACAGTTTGGGACCCTTGATGCAGACATGTTTGCCATCTATGCTCCCAACTCAATTAGTATAACTCCAAGGCTGCTCATAGTCATTGGCAGTCTGTAAGAGTATTTCTTCACCAGGGAACGGCATATGATCAGCAACAAAACATTGCCAAATAGAATCACATGTGTCATAATCAGTTTCCTGGCTAGCGCTACGATATGTCGTAACGCTAGCAACATCTTATAATCAATGGCAACTAAATCAGCGCAGCCGGCTAACTGTTTATTAATTGATAACATTCCAAAAATAGTAATATGCCTCTTAATATAGAATAACACACAACGATTGAATAATAGAAAAAGTGTTTATTATTTATATTATATTCCTTGCATTATGGATGATATTAAATGGTTTAATAAATATTTGAACTTAGAAAATACCATTTAAAAGACAATTTAATTTGTTATTGTCATTTTCAAAATTAAAAAGTAAATAAATAAACAATTTTTAAAAGATAAAAATAAAAGGAAAGCTTTTTGATAAAAATATATATTTTTTCATAACTTTATGTACAATTGTATTATAATATTTTAGGTGAACGGGAAATTTTTAAAATATAAGAGTAATAAAATGTTACTTAGACTTACGTCGTAGAAGGCAAAGTGAGTCCATATTCATATTTTATTTGAATACGAAATTTGTCTTTAAAAAAAAAAAAAATTTAAAAAAAAAAGGAAAAATCATAAACATCAAGAAATATTTTACAAGGAAAAATGTAAAACTTTAAACTTAATTTTATAAATTAACCCAACATTACATTTTTTATATGCAAATTAACAGCAAAAAAAAAAAGGAAGAAAGAAATAGAATAAAATATAAAAAATCATTTTTTAAAAAAAAAGTGTAGTAGTGTTTACTGTAAAATTACTAATTTAAAGTATAAATACCTTTAAATAAAATTACATTAAATTTAAATAAATATACTTTTTAGACCTTAAAGCGTATTATGCAATAAATTGTTTTTTAAAAAAACACAAAAGAAAAAAAAAGAACAAATATTAATTATGACAATTGCTGAAACACTAAATGTGGAAGAAAGTCACCAGTCCCGAGTCTGCGCTCTTCATGGGGCTTCTCGGAACACCCCCTCAGCTCTCTGGCCCCCTGACAGACGTAAAAACTGAGAAAGTCCCCCCCTCCCCGGAGTGGTCGCTTCTAAAAGTGGCCACCTGGGCGTCCAGGACAATAGGTCGAAAACACCTCCCACAAAGTTGACCTCACGAGGAAGGGGTGGAAAGTTCCCTACTTTGGCTCGCTATCACTTCGGCGCCACCCTGGCCAAGCTTACGAGTCTCAATAATAAGAACCGCCGCAATGCGGAGGCTCATCACTGCCCAACCTAGGGTTTAGATTGGAAATTTGCCAACGTAACTCCAGTCTTTAAGAAAGGTGATTACAGACATGTTTCACTTACTAGTGTAGCCTGTAAATTAATAGAACACATAATATATAGTAGAATTGTTAACCACCTTGACAAATATTATTCTCAAATTAACAAATCTTTAGAAAAAAAAAAAGATCATATAAACACAATTACAATATCTTATAAATGAACTATCAAAAGGCTAAACAATAATCATCAAATAGTTACAATATTACTCAATTTCGGAAAGGCATTTGACAAAGTTCACCACCTTAGTTTACTTAAAAAACGTAAATACTTTGAAATCTCAGGTGCCTTACATCACTGGATCCAAAACTTCCTTTTGGGTTGGGAGCAAAATGTTATAATTAATGGATCTGCACCAATAAAGGTTAACTCAGGAGTTCCACAAAGAACTGTGCTTAGCCGCTAAATCTTTATATAAATGATTTACCCAAAACATATGAACAGGAACAAAAGTTAGGTTATTTCCTGATGATTGTATAATCTATAGAACAATTAAATCAAAACAAGATAGCAAAATTTTACAAAAAGACTTAGATGAATTGATAAATGGGGAACTAACTGGAGTATGTCTTACACCCAGAAAACTGTCAACTGGTACTGTAACAAAGAAATAGAAACAAATAAATTCAAAATATTTCAATCATGGAAAACAACTAAACCAAACTAAAGATGTAAAATACTTAAGAGTCATAATAAGTCATAGTAAATGAGAAACTATCTTGGAATCCCCATGTCAATGAAGTTATTTAAAAAAATCAATCCAAACCTTTGGTTTTATAAAAAGAAACTTTTAGAAATGTAATAAAGATATAACACTAAAATGCTACCTCACCCTGGTGAGACCTATACTAGAATATGCATCTTCTGTATGGGACCCATCCACCAAAGACAATATTGATAAGTTAGAACAAATACAAAAAAGAGCTGCCAGATTCATTACTGGAGAATATTCAAAACTGACAAGATTAACACCATCAGTTAAATCATAAAACCTCGAAACACTAGAGGATAGAGGAACCAAGAGTAAAATTAGTAATTATACACAAAGCAATTCAATCCCATTTAGAAATACAAGACACAGAAAACTTAACACAACCCCCAGATAGATATAAGGATAAAAACACCTTTCTTATTAGTATGTAAGAACAAACACATACACGTTTTCTTTCTTCTTGCCCGGAAATCGGGCGTGGAATTTGTTGCCTGGAGAAACCAGGAAAGCCCACAATTTATCATTATTTCAAACTCTAATAAGAGTACAGGACTAGACACAAACCATAGATAAAAGTAAAATACAAGAATCTTCTGTGACAGATAAGATAAGAATCTCGCTTCACTAAGAGTTATTGCAAAATTTCATTTCTATGGTGAGTTAATTCATAACTTTGTTTAAGCCCCTGAGAAAACGTGAAAGTCGGTAATCAGCTCTATATAACAACATACAAATGTCATGTTCTCATAATATTTCACAATTCTGTTTTATTCAATTCAGGTGATATACAACCAATACATGTTGCTATACGCAGTTTAATTCAATAAAGGGTATTTATCCTGGTTGATGGGAAGTGCTTGCACAACCAGCGTTTTAGGAATAGCTGAAGACATAGATAGGAACCAGCGTTTTAGGAATAGCTGAAGACATAGATAAGAACCAGCGTTTTAGGAATAGCTGAAGACATAGATAAGAACCAGCGCTTTAGACAAAGAAGAAGACATAGATAAGAACCAGCGTTTTAGGAATAGCTGAAGACATAGATGAGAAACAGCGCTTTAGACAAAGCCGAAGACATAGATAAGAACCAGCGTTTTAGGAATAGCTGAAGACATAGATAAGAACCAGCGTTTTAGGAATAGCTGAAGACATAGATAAGAACCAGCGTTTTAGCAATAGCTGAAGACATAGATAAGAACCAGCGTCTTAGGAATAGCTGAAGACATAGATAAGAACCAGCGTTTTAGGAATAGCTGAAGACATAGATAAGAACCAGCGTTTTAGGAATAGCTGAAGACATAGATAAGAACCAGCGTTTTAGGAATAGCTGAAGACATAGATAAGAACCAGCGTTTTAGGAATAGCTGAAGACATAGATAAGAACCAGCGTTCTAGGAATAGCTGAAGACATAGATAAGAACCAGCGTTTTAGGAATAGCTGAAGACAAAAATAAGAACCAGCGTTTTAGGAATAGCTGAAGACATAGATAAGAACCAGCGTTTTAGGAATAGCTGAAGACATAGATAAGAACCAGTGTTTTAGGAATAGCTGAAGACATAGATAAGAACCAGTGTTTTAGGAATAGCTGAAGACATAGATAAGAACGAGCGTTTTAGGAATAGCTGAAGACATAGATAAGAACCAGCGCTTTAGGAATAGCTGAAGACATAGATAAGAACCAGCGTTTTAGGAATAGCTGAAGACATAGATAAGAACCAGCGTTTTGGGAATAGCTGAAGACATAGATAAGAACCAGCGTTCTAGGAATAGCTGAAGACATAGATAAGAACCAGCGTTTTAGGAATAGCTGAAGACATAGATAAGAACCAGCGTTTTAGCAATAGCTGAAGACATAGATAAGAACCAGCGTTTTAGGAATAGCTGAAGACATAGATAAGAACACACTTGGTTTAGACATTTTGGGACATAGATAAGAACCAGCGTTTTAGGAATAGCTGAAGACATAGATAAGAACCAGCGTTGTAGGAATAGCTGAAGACATAGATAAGAACCAGCGTTTTAGGAATAGCTGAAGACATAGATAAGAACCAGCGTTTTAGGAATAGCTGAAGACATAGATGAGAAACAGCGCTTTAGACAAAGCCGAAGACATAGATAAGAACCAGCGTTTTAGGAATAGCTGAAGACATAGATGAGAAACAGCGCTTTAGACAAAGCCGAAGACATAGATAAGAACCAGCGTTTTAGGAATAGCTGAAGACATAGATGAGAAACAGCGCTTTAGACAAAGCTGAAGACATAGATAAGAACCAGCGTTTTAGGAATAGCTGAAGACATAGATAAGAACCAGCGCTTTAGACATAGCTGAAGACATAGATAAGAACCAGCGTTTTAGGAATAGCTGAAGACATAGATAAGAACCAGCGTTTTAGGAATAGCTGAAGACATAGATAAGAACGAGCGTTATAGGAATAGCTGAAGACATAGATAAGAACCAGCGTTTTAGGAATAGCTGAAGACATAGATAAGAACCAGCGTTGTAGGAATAGCTGAAGACATAGATAAGAGCCAGCGTTTTAGACAAAGCCGAAGACATTGACACGAACATGCGTTTTAGACATAGCTGATTTATCACAAAACAGGTTTATCTGTGTCTGTCACTTTTTAACTTTCTTGATCAACACTGAAATAAAAGAACATTCCAAGAATGTGTAATCAGGGTGACCTGGTTAATTTGAAATCAAACATGTTAATAAAATAAACAAAATGATTTTTAAAAATATTTTAAGATGCTTTCTTTATCTTATATCTTTGCATTTTGCCTACTGAAAAGAAAGTACTTACGTTATTGTAAATATGTTTTAAAACAAAAATGTATATAAAAAGGTGTAATTAGTGGGTGGGTAGAGCTACAATAATATTCGCTCATATAAGACTTAAGACAAACTTCATTAATAAGTAAAGAAGCTGAAAGATACACGTTAGAATTTAATTACTCTAATTTATAATTGTTGAGTCCAACAGATTTTATTTTGTTTGTTCATTTATGTCTCACTTAAAACTTAATAGTCTTGAAGCAAATTTCATAGAGTATAGTTTTACTTACGCGCAGTTTTCTCATTTATTGATCCTCTTCCAAGTGAGGATGTTTCACTGTCAAGTTCCATTACCGGTGTAGTTTTGATATCTGTAGGATCGTTTGCCCTCTTTACACACGTGTCTGCATGTTGAGCCACATAATATTGTAGAAAAGCTCTGGTTGCATTGTAGCCTCTCTACAAAGAAAACAAAAAGAGACCGACTAAAGATAGTTTCCCCCCAACTGAATCTAAGCAGAAAACAGATCATTAGACCAAAACTAGAGGCCCAAACTTAATGGGCCCTTATGTCAAAACCTCTAAATAGGCGTCTACCAATATATCGTCACCAATATCAGGATATCGGCTATATCTGCATCGGTAGCACATATAGCTGAAATTACACTAAGTATCAATACCATATTTAGCTCAAATTACACTAAGTATCAATACCATATTTAGCTCAAATTACACTAAGTATCAATACCATATTTAGCTCAAATTACACTAAGTATCTAACATAATGCTGTTAAGCAAGAACTCAATCTTCTCATGGGTAAAACTGAAGCCGATATTTTTTCTCTCTTAATTATTGAGATATCTAGGTTTTAAGATACCTTGCCTAATATAGTTTCATTATTCAAAGATTCATTACAACTTCCAAAAAATAATGCCTGGTGTGGTGAGAAGCACCTCTAAAAATGAAGTTAATGAAAAATTAATTACGATCAACAATGAATACAGAAAGATTTACTAATCTTAAGCTTTTTTTTATATTTTTTTTATTTTTTTTTTTATTTCGCATGGCTCATAAGATGTTACACCATAGATTGTAAAAACACGGAGAACATAACACTTCAATTTGAATAAGAAAATCCAAGTTTTTCTTTTTTTACTTACTATGACAATGTATAGTCTCCTCATTATTAATTCTTTTAACAATAACATTTACTTTTTATATTTAACATCAACATTTTTCCGAGGGGGGGGGGTGGCGGGCAAATCTAGGTTATGCGCATGGCAGCACATTCCGTGCTACCCCGCTGGATCCACATACCCACGCTACGCCACTGGATCCACATACACACACTACGCCGCTGGATCCACATACCCACACTACGCCGCTGGATCCACATACACACGCTATATCGCTGGATCCACATACCCACACTACGCCGCTGGATCCACATACCCACACTACGCAACTGGCTCCACATACCCACGCTACGCCGATGGATCCACATACCCACGCTACGCCGATGGATCCACATACCCACGCTACGCCGATGGATCCGTCTATTTCGCTGAAGCTAACGTTAAAATATTTTTACTTTAGCTCAGATAAGAAAGAACGTCATGTTGACCCTGAGCCCAATATGTGTAACTTTTTTTAATTGACAGAAATGCTTCACAGTTGCATCCTAACACTTCATATCGAGCGGTAGATGAAGTTTATAATAATTGTTACATATTTTATTTAAAAAGAATGTCTTTAATTTTACCTAGGCCAAAACTGAGCAAATTTAATGACCTTATGACTTTAGTGCTCTATATTATTTTAATGTGAGCTACCAAGTTTTTATAAACCAAGTTTACCCAGGGACCTAACTGAGTGAAAATGATGACCTTATGAACTTAAGACCTTGTGACTTTAATGCTCTGTGTTACTTTAATATGAGCTACCAAGTTTTTATAAACCAAGTTTACCCAGGCCCAAACTGAGCAAATATTATGACCTTATGACTTAAATGCTCCATATTATTTTAATCTTAGCTACTACGTTTTTATATACCCACTTTACCCAGGAGCTAATGGAGCGAACAAGGTCACCATATGAACTTATGACCTTATGACTTAAATGCTCCATATTATTTTAATATTAGCTACTAAGTTTTTATATACCAACTTTACCCAGGAGCTAACGCTTAAGTTTTTTTAATATCATTTAGATAAGTAATAAAAAATATTATGGGACCCCGACTCACCATGACTTTTAATGTTAATTATCATCCCGGGAGCGTACTCAACAATCTCCTACAGTTACCATCCCAGGAGTGTACTTAGCAATCTCCCACAGTTACCATCCCTGGAGTGTACTTAGCAATATTCCACAGTTACCATCCCTGGAGTGTACTTAGCAATCTCCTACAGTTACCATCCCAGGAGTGTACTTAGCAATCTCCTACAGTTACTATCTAGGAAGCATACTCAACAATCTCCTACAGTTACCATCCCAGGAGTATACTTAGCAATCTCCTACAGTTACCGTCCCAGGATGATACTTAGCAATCTCCTACAGTTACTATCTAGGAAGCATACTCAACAATCTCCTACAGTTACCGTCCCAGGAGTATACTTAGCAATCTCCTACAGTTACCATCCCAGGATGATACTTAGCAATCTCCTACAGTTACCATCCCAGGATGATACTTAGCAATCTCCTACATTTACTATCACGGAAGCATACTCAACAATCTCCTACAGTTACCGTCCCAGGAGTATACTTAGCAATCTCCTACAGTTACCATCCCAGGATGATACTTAGCAATCTAATACAGTTACCATCCCAGGATGATACTTAGCAATCTCCTACAGTTACTATCTAGGAAGCATACTCAACAATCTCATACAGTTACCGTCCCAGGAGTATACTTAGCAATCTCCTACAGTTACCATCCCAGGATGATACTTAGCAATCTCCTACAGTTACTATCTAGGAAGCATAATCAACAATCTCCTACAGTTACCATCCCGGGAGTATACTTAGCAATCTCCTACGGCTTCATGGCGACAAGCAGAGAGACAGAAATTCATATTTTCCACACACGCGCGCACGCACGCAAGCACACACACACACATACACACAAACACACACACACACAAACACACACACACTCACATAGCACTCACAAACTGCATAAAACTTGTTTGAGATATCCTAGAATATGAGTTTGAGACAAATAAGAAAGCCTGGTGCACAATTACGTCTTTGTTCCTAATATCGCTCAATAATTATTTGTCCTTAACAATTGACGCACGCATGTGAATGGATTTGTTCAGGATTAACGGTTATGAATATCAAAAAGATCCCCCAAGTCCTCCTACGCTTTAAATGTTATTCGCTAACATAGCGAGAAATTTCCCTACATTTTTATTACAATTTCCCTAATTTTTTATTATAATTTCCCTACATTTTTATTATAATTTCCCTACATTTTTATTATAATTTCCCTACATTTTTATTATAATTTTCCTACATTTTTATTATAATTTCCCTAAATTTTTATTACAATTTCCCTACATTTTTATTACAATTTCCCTACATTTTTAATACAATTTCCCTACATTTTAATTATAATTTCCCTAAATTTTTATTATAATTTCCCGAAATTTTTATTACAATTTCCCTACATTTTAAAAACAATTTCCCTACATTTTTATTATAATTTCCCTACATTTTTATTACAATTTCCATACATTTTTATTATAATTTCCCTACATTTTTATTATAATTTCCCTACATTTTTATTATAATTTCCCTACATTTCTATTATAATTTCCCTACATGCCTCTAGCGCGATGAGTATAAACAAGAAAGTTATTTCCCCCGCTTCATTCCGCTTCCAGCATTGTCTTAAAAGATGTGCCGTGGATTGTTTTTAAAAGATATTTTTTTTAAATTTGAATCCCCATTTTAAATAACAGAAATATAAAAAAATTGAAGTAATTCCATTGGTTTAGCGTGAGAACCTTTGCCCATTATTAAATTACAAACATGTTGAGAACCTCTTTTCGGCCTTGTATACATTGGTGGAAAGGAACATGTGTGCCTTCTAGCCCTTTTAGCTACCGCTATGGCGGATTAATTGGGGGGGGGGGGCTGAGCGGGCTAAAGACACGTGCCCCCGACGTTTTGGGGGCCCCAAACTTTTTGTATTGTATAATAAAAGTGTACAAATGTTTGCATGAAACCTTGAAAATATAATAAATTAAATAAGTTTATAAATGTTATCTATACAACTGATCACGATTCAGTCTTAATAATCGATAAAACTTGATTTAATTTGCTCACTTAGAGAATATAGTATGAAATATAATTTATATTTTTAAATTTTTTTGATTAGACAAGCGTTGCTGGCCGTGTACAGAGAGCCCAGGCGCGCTATGCAACCGGTGTCGGGTTCGATTCCAAGCAGTGGAAAATTATATTTTCCTGTTCACACTCAATTGTACCATACTGAAAACACTTCCATCAGTTATTTCTTCGTTTTAGGTTTTTTTTTTTTTTTTCGTTATTGAATAATTAGTTACAGTCAAATATTAGCTGTACAAAATCACTTTATTTTAAGAGACGCTGACTAGATAGGGCCCCCGTTTGATGCGCCCGGGGCCCCCTGCAGTTTTAATCCGCCCCTGAGCTACCAGTATGTCTCTGTCTTAACCGCATGTCTGCAGCATGTGATAATTTGTAAACATATTGGTGTAGTTAGTGTTCATTATTTATAGAGAAAGGAGAGAGAGAGGGAGAAGGTAGCAAGATATCGCTATTTTAAACTATTTATCACTGTTGATGCGATGTGTCCCTTTGGGAAGTCAAGAGTCTCCATGTTTACTCATGTTTTAAGATATATATATA
>MUZC01003120.1:289115-299452 GCA_002072015.1 Radix auricularia
AGTGCCACTCAGGGCTCGGAAATATTATAAACTCATGACCCAAGAAATGAAAAGCACCCTTCAAATAGCTCACAAAGTTGCCCCTCTTTATAAAAATTACAATTCCGCTATTTAACTTACAACAGTGTATAGATCTAAATGCTTATACACGTACCATTTTTTAAATTTAAAATCCGTGAGAGTTTACTTTCAATAAGAATTTCCTTACGACAGTTTATAATGAAATCGATCCAAAACACTCACTTGTATTAAGTAAGCACCTAAGAGAAATACCTCTTCCTCCTAACAAATATTTGAAATTGTTTTTTTTTATGATAAATCACTCGTTGAATGCTTCAAAAGCGGTTCCGTGTTAATTTTTCTGTAAGAAATTTTTATTCTCTGTAATTTTGACTTGTTATAAGCCAGTATAAAATTTGCCTCCATCCGATTATATACATAGATGTATAAAAGCTTATATTAAAATGTAAAACTGATATTTCGTCTACAATTAAATAATTTCTTCACATTTATTTCTATAGCTATTCAACAGTGACTAAGGGAAATTCGTTCGAACCATTTTCGTATGATTTTATTATTGTAAAATACAATTAAAATGTTAAGAAAAGTTCAATTTCCTTTACAATAAATATGCACCAATCTTACCCAATTACATATGGTAACTATAAATAATGCAATTTCAACAGCGACAATAAGTTCTTTTTACAGTTTATTTTCCATTGTGGCAATTCATGCGAGTAATCATCTAACTAATGCGCAAGGGCTCATTTCTTCTAAAATCAAACATAAAGTAAAAACCATCTCTGAAAAAATCATTGAAGATTGTTCTTCTCATTAACAGTTTTTTAAGTCACATTCAATGACTTCCCGTTATTTTTTCTTTAAGCACCCATGCAGATCGCATCGGCAGAAACTTGTGTTCATAAAATTAACGGAATTTTTCATAATCCAGTGCATAATTTTAACTATACATAAAAGATTACGTGGTAACGTCTTTTCAATATTTAATTTCCCTTTTAGCAATCTATGAAATAAATCGTTATTTCACAACTAATACAAACACACAGTCACACGCACACACAGACGCACATACACATAAACACACTCGCACACATGCATATTCACACACTCGGATTATAATCAAGATAAAAAGTAACATCAAATAAATTATAATAAAAGCTTCATGACGCCACTTAAGTGGTTTTTTTCGCAAAGCCTTAAGATTTTATTCTCCACTATAATTTACATGATCTTGACAAGTATTTGCACATATACACATCATGTTGTAGATTTAAAATTACCTATGAATCGTTAGTTTGAATTTCCTTGTCCTATTAATTATACACATTTATAAGAAACACACACACACACAAAAGACCTTATCATTTCTGTAAATAGATGTTGTTTCACAATTTCTAAATTTAAACCTTCGCTCCTTATTTCATAGATAATTTTTAAAATATCTTATATTTAAGATAATTACATATTTTTTTTAAATAAATATTTTAGAAGTTAAGGAACAAAACTGTTAAGTGAAGAAATTTATGTGTTGTTGATATGACATATTTCTATTGTGACATGTAGTAATGAAGGCTACAAAGGTAACCAATAGAAACCCAATAGACCCTAATGGTGTTAGAATTATTCAGGCTGGAAAGTTACCAATAGAAATGCAATAGACTTGTCGGAGTGAGGCTCAAATTTCTTGGCCATTATGTTTGGAAGATCCTTGAGAGAATTCATCTTTCGTAGGAAAGTGTCCGCTTTGTCCATTGAAAGAAACCATTCTGTGGGTCGACATAAACTGTTTTATTTTCTAGCACAAGTAAAGAACATCTTTCTTTAACTCATCTAGACATTCTTGCCAATGATTAAAATCGTATTCAATCATTGCTGTTATTATGACACATGACTTAACCATTGTATGTCGCGATATATATTATATTGATAAGCAATGAGTACTAAGTTGATATGAAACTCAATTATGCAATAAAATTAGTGAAAAGGGCTTAAGTAAAATGAATTAATTTGATTATTAATTTTTTTTCCTTTAAAAACTCCTTTTAGAAATTCAGATGCAACAGTTGCCTTTTAATTATGCAATATTCTACGATTACTTGACTTCTTCTTTACATTCCAAATAGTTTTCTTACAGTTACTTTGAGTAGTAGCAGATTTACCGTCGTAGCATTGTATGGGATAGTTACACAAGACGCCCCCATCTTAAACCAATCATAAGTTAAGATAAAGATCAATGAGCTACCGAGGAAGACTTGAGTTGATTTATCGTCGTAACATTGTATGGGATAGTTACACAAGACGCCCCCATCTTAAACCAAACATAAGTTAAGATAAAGATCAATGAGCTACCAAGGAAGACTTGAGTTGATTTACCGTCGTAACATTGTATGGGATAGTTACACAAGACGCCCCAATCTTAAACCAATCATAAGTTAAGATAAAGATCAATGAGCTACCGAGGAAGACTTGAGTTGATTTACCGTCGTAACATTGTATGAAATTGTTACACAAGACGCCCCAAACTTAAACCAATCATAAGTTAAGATAAAGATCAATGAGCTACCGAGGAAGACTTGAGTTGATTTACCGTCGTAACATTGTATGGGATAGTTACACAAGACGCACCCATCTTAAACCAATCATAAGTAAAGATAAAGATCAATGAGCTACCGAGGAAGACTTGAGTTGATTTACCGTCGTAACATTGTATGGGATAGTTACACAAGATGCCCCCATCTTAAACCAATCATAAGTTAAGATAAATATCAATGAGCTACCGAGGAAGACTTGAGTTGATTTACCGTCGTAACATTGTATGGGATAGATACATAAGACGCCCCCATCTTTAACCAATCATAATTTAAGATAAAGATCAATGAGCTACCGAGGAAGACTTGAGCTGATTTACCGTCGTAACATTGTATGGGATAGTTACACAAGACGCCCCCATCTTAAACCAATCATAATTTAAGATAAAGATCAATGAGCTACCGAGGAAGACTTGAGTTGATTTACCGTCGTAACATTGTATGGGATAGTTACACAAGACGCCTCCATCTACGTACGTATCAAACTGACCGTGGTTGTCGTAGATCCTTGCTGTGAACACTCCTAAGAATGTAAGAAATAGAAAGTAAAACTAAGTAAACTTACAATGTCAAACCCATCGCTTGTAATATCAGAAATGTCAATTTATATTATTTTCTATGTATTTTCCTTCGTAACACTATATGGAAACTAAGAAAGCGCGCCACTAAAAAAAAAGTATATGAACAAAAAATTACTGCACCAAAAATAACTATTTTTGAACGTCCGCATAAAATTGTTCAATATTTATTTATTTTTTCTCTTAGTATCTACATTTTCTGATTATGTACTTAACGGCTTTCAGGAAAAGGGGAAATTTTTTTAAAAAATTTACTAATTTCATCTACATGGTAATTTCAGCTGAAATAATTTTATTTTGAAAACGTCCATTATTTTTGACGGGTAATGAACAAGTAACTTTATGTAAACCTTGATAAGGATATTTGAAAAACACTATCCACCTGGTATTGCGATAGACATACGAAGAGCTTCTCTTATAGGCATGTCTGGGGTAGTCTTTGGGTGACAGTACTCGGCCCTCATCTGGTTTAAGTTTGTCACAACAACACATAGTTCCTTCCCTTTCTCCCTGTATAACTGTCCAGATCAGAATAAGTTTGTAAAAAAAAAATATATAAATTGAAAATCCTCATTTTAATAAACACAAATTACTACGCTATGAATATTCAAAAGTTCACTTTAAGGATGTCTGTGTTAGAACATTATTTCAAAAAAACTTTAAACGAAATATTTTTATGTAACAATATTAAAATAAGAATAAGAGTACACTTGTACATACACACAAAAATTGTTCCACAAAATTATCTGCAATCTATATTTAGTGGTATCATTTTAAAACTTCATTTTTTTCTTCCAATTAAAAGAGAATCATGAAAAAAATATTCAAGTCATTCTTTAAAAAAATAAATTTTCAAAAAAAAAAATGAGTTTGGTTTTTACTTTTTTGTTGGGGTGGGGAAGGGTGAATTTTCTTTAATTTATATAACTGTTTAAGAGACTATTAGTGTGTACATTGATGAGTTCGAGAATTGAAATATTTCGAGAAACTCTTTGCACCAAGCTGTTAAGCTTGTTATTGCACTCCAGTGTAGCTGTTAAAAATTCAGCTTGTGACAATCTTTTGCGTGGTGAAATGTAACGTGGTGAAATGTAACGTGGTGAAATGTAACGTGGTGAAATGTAACGTGGTGAAATGTAACGTGTTGAAATATAACGTGGTGACAATGTAACGTGGTGAAATGTAACGGGGTGACAATGTAACGTGGTGACAATGTAACGTGGTGACAATGTAACGTGGTGAAATATAACGTGGTGAAATGTAACTTGGTGAAATGAAACGTGGTGAAATGTAACGTGGTGAAATGTAACGTGGTGATATGTAACGTGGTGAAATGTAACGTGGTGAAATGTAACGTGGTGAAATGTAACGTGGTGAAATGTAACGTGGTGATATGTAACGTGGTGATATGTAACGTAATCTAAATCATAGATAGAAGCAAGAAGAAGCTATGAAACTTGCACTCGAGTAAATCTTCCTGGAAGAATGAAAATTTTCTTACATTAAAGTCAGAAATAAATGAGAGAAAAGACAAATAAAATACATGTGTCAGGCCCAGGGGTTCTTACCTCATGAAATGTCATATCAGGATTCTCAGACTCAGATTTCGCCTTGATTTTGTCCCCAAACCATTTAAAAATCTTGTTTCCAGGATTCCATCCAAACTTTCTGATGAGATTTGGCAGGAGACTCAGGTAGCCACATGAGTGATCTGTGGGGAGCAGTGGGTGGGTTGGGAAATAAAAGTGTCTTAAATTAGTCATTCACACTATAAAAGGTTAAAGTTCAAGCATAAAACAGTATTTGTAAAGGGATCCACTGCTATAACTGTAAGAGGCCGTTTATAAAGTACGTCACGTTATTAAGCTATTTTACCACGTTTTTATTAACCTGCTTTCATTCCTTCTTCTCTGTTTATCTTTTTGTCTGTCCGCAAAATTTCAGATTTTCCAACATAAAATTAAACCATTTCTGATGGTCATAGGGATCTCTGAATTTTACCACAGACAGATCACGTGCGACCAGTGGCGTCGCTAGGGAGGTTCGGAGGGAGCGGGCCGCCCCGGGTGACACCATCAAGGGTTGACACCAGACCATAAAATTCTATATATTCCCGTTATTTGGCACTGGAAAACACGGAGGAGTTCTATGGGTTAAATCATGACGGGGTGACACCATGAGCTACCGCACGAGTGACACCATGAGCTACCGCCCCGGGTGACACCATGAGCTACCGCCCCGGGTGACATCATGAGCTACCACCCGAGTGACACCATGAGCTACCGCCCGGGTGACACCATGAGCTACCGCCCGGGTGACACCATGAGCTACCGCCCCGGGTGACACCATGAGCTACCACCCGTGTGACACCATGAGCTACCGCCCGGGTGACACCATGAGCTACCACCCCGGGTAACATCAACTCTAGTGACGCCTCTGCGTGTGACAAGGCATTGTATCAAAATTTTAAATCGATCGAATGTATCGTAATTAATGTTATGCATTTTTTAAAGTTTATATTGTATAAACTGGAAGTTATTTCAGCAACGTTTTGCTTGGTGCTACGTGCCGAGTTTACTCCCTGACCAGATTTCCGTGGTATTAAAACGTTTGGCAGGCGCTTATGACGTGTGTGGTAAAAAAAAATATAGAGGGGTAAGAAAATATTTTTAAAAAACACATTTTTATATGTTGACTAAAATGAAGAAAATAATTAAAGATAAAAAAAATAATTAAAAAATAAAAACACGTTTTTTATACGTGGACTAAAAAGAGGAGAAAAAGAGAAAAGAAATTAAAACTTATAAATTCAAGTACGTTAGTTCGAGGTTAACCCGGGAGACAAGTATAATAGAGATAATAGAAATAAAATTTAATTATAGTTGCTACCAAGATGCCATAGCGCGAATCTTATAGGATACTGCAGAATTTAAGTTGAGTGTCGTTGCAAAAGCAAAAGGAAACTAGCAAATGAGCAGCTGCTACTGAATTTTCAGTAGAAGAAAATCGATTCGTGAATTAATCTCAGACAAGAAACAGCTCGAGAGGATGAAAACTTTAAAAAAAAAAAAATTATGTATGGCATTATAAAATCAGATACGTAATATCAAACGATTACAGGTAGATTGTTAACAACCTTACCTGCAGTTATACACAATCTAATTTTATATTCGTGCTTTGCAAGTAATAGTGACATTGATGCATTATGCAGTAAAAAATAAATAAAAAATAAATTCAGATACCCCGCCCAAGAAGATAACCCGCAGGGATTGTAGGTTGGAAGGGGGCGGGGCATGTATAATCTGGTATAACCCGATTGGGAATATGCGTAAAAATACGGTAATTGATGTTATTCGGAAGATAAACCAGCGAACAAAAAAGTGAATCAATAATTGTAATAGCAGTCTTGGTGTTTGAAATATGAGAACGAGAGCAGAAGATAAAGTTTGACTGGGAAATACAAAACAAGGGAAACAAGATTATTATTAAACAACCAGTGACAAGGTTCCCTACAACCGGTTGACTAGTGGCAATGTTCTCTACAAAATGTGGTGTATGTGTGTGTGTGTGAGTGCTTGTGTGTGTGATTGTATGTGTGTGTGAGTGACTAATTATATGGAAAAGACGTAAGGTAAGGGTTAGCCTGACCGGACGTAACAAAACAGTGAACGTTTCGGCAAAGAGCCTTTGTCAACGAACATGCAATACACAAATAAAACGAAAATAAAAAAATATATATAATTAAGAAACTTAGCTGCGGTAAAATCCAAATTATTCAAGAAAGTGAGAACATTTTCGTTATAAAACGAAAATAAAAATAAAAAAATAAAATTAAGAAACTTAACTGCGGTAAAATCCAAATTATCCAAGAAAGTGAGAAAATTATCGTTATATTTGTGTATTGTATGTTCGTTGAAAAAGGCTATTTGCTGAAACGTTCGCTGTTTTGTTACGTCCGGTCAGGCTATCCCTTACCTTGTTTACGTCTTGTCCATTAAATTTTTTATAGGCCTGATTGCAGTCCTACCCCTCATTTTGTGTGAGTGACTGTGTGTTAGTTGGTTTTTTAAAAAGATAGTATACATATTGAGAAGGTGTTATCTCTTATTGAAATAATTATTCTTAATGTAACTATTAGTTTGAACATATTTATGGATGTTACAATACTTGCCCATTATTTTATCTTCAGTGTTCTCTAATAGAATCTCTTCTATTTCTCTAGCTGAATAGCCGAGAGCGACAAAAGCTGCAGCTATGGACCCTGCACTGCTACCTGCTACACGCTTTATCTGAGGCATCATCCCTATCTCCTCAATATACTGGGGATATAAAATAAAGATGTGTTACACCATTGATTTCATTTAATACAGATGAATATCTTAGATGCTTATTTATTTATATAACTAAGCAGCAATCCTGAACAATGTAAGTACAATGCGACCTTTTCCCCAATTAATTCTTATCGGCATTGTATAATTGTCCATGTTATTCCAAATGAAATTAAACCAATCGCCTGTTCTGGTGAAATTAAACTAAAGATATTTAAAGTGTAAATAGATATACATGACAATGATTTCTTAAAATACTGCATGAATTAAAAAGATATTTTATTTATTCTATGGTCGATATATTTTATTAATAATAATAATAATAATACATACATACATACATATATATATATTAATTTGATATTAGGCCTGCGGAAATTAACGATTAATTATTAATTTCTCGATTAATTGGTAAAACATTTTATCGATTAAAGTTATTTAAATCGATAAAAGAGCGATTAAATTATAGGAAAATGTTATATACAGCTTTACGATTCATTAAAAAAATAATTAATTATTAATAATTTACAATAGTTAGCTTTTTTACGTATAAACTACTCCATTGAAAAAAATGATCTTTTAAGTGCACAATTTAATTGTTTTTACTTAAATAACAATAACAAAATTTAAATTTATTGACCTACTATAGAACTACTTATATTTTAATTGAATAAAAGTCAATGTCCTGTTTCTTTTTACTTCCTTTGAAATTTTAAGCTTGAGAACGTCATATATCTTATTTAAGCTTTAATCAAAATTATTGATTAATTGTTCGGTAATTTTTCAAAAGCTAACGATTAGAGACCATTTGAAACGGCCAAGATTTCCGGAAAGTAAGCCAACATAGACCAAACCCTTGTTTCTTACCTGTATACAACCAACATAGACCAAACCCTTGTTTCTTACCTGTATACAAACAAAATAGACCAAACCCTTGTTTCTTACCTGTATACAACCAACATAGACCAAACCCTTGTTTCTTACCTGTATACAACCAACATAGACCATATACAACCAACATAGACCAAACCCTTGTTTCTTACCTGTATACAACCAACATAGACCAAACCATTGTTTCTTACCTGTATACAACCAACATAGGCCCAACCCTTGTTTCTTACCTGTATACAACCAACATAGACCAAACCCTTGTTTCTTACCTGTATACAACCAACATAGACCAACCCTTGTTTCTTACCTGTATACAACCAACATAGACCAAACCCTTGTTTCTTACCTGTATACAACCAACATAGGCCAAACACTTGTTTCTTACCTGTATAAGACCAACATAGACCAAACCCTTGTTTCTTACCTGTATACAACCAACATAGACCAAACCCTTGTTTCTTACCTGTATACAACCAACATAGACCAACCCTTGTTTCTTACCTGTATACAACCAACATAGACCAAACCCTTGTTTCTTACCTGCATACAGCCAACATAGACCAAACCCATGTTTCTTACCTGTATACAACCAACATAGACCAAACCCTTGTTTCTTACCTGTATACAACCAACATATACCAAACCCTTGTTTCTTTTCTGTATACAACCAACATAGACCAAACCCTTGTTTCTTACCTGTATACAACCAACATAGACCAAACCCTTGTTTCTTACCTGAATACAACCAACATAGTCCAAACCCTTGTTTCTTACCTGTATACAACCAACATAGACCAAACCCTTGTTTCTTACCTGTATACAACCAACATAGACCAAACCCTTGTTTCTTACCTGTATACAACCAACATAGACCAAACCCCTGTTTCTTACCTGTATACAACCAACATAGACCAAACCCTTGTTTCTTACCTGTATACAACCAACATAGACCAAACCCTTGTTTCTTACCTGTATACAACCAACATAGACCAAACCTTTGTTTCTTACCTGTATACAACCAACATAGACCAAACCCTTGTTTCTTACCTGTATACAACCAACATAGACCAAACCCTTGTTTCTTAACTGTATACAACCAACATAGACCAAACCCTTGTTTCTTACTTGTATACAACCAACATAGACCAAACCCTTGTTTCTTACCTGTATACAACCAACATAGACCAAACCCTTGTTTCTTACCTGTATACAACCAACATAGACGAAACCCTTGTTTCTTACCTGTATACAACCAACATAAACCAAACCCTTGGTTCTTACCTGTATACAACCAACATAGACCAAACCCTTGTTTCTTACCTGTATACAAGCAACATAGACCAAAACCCTTGTTTCTTACCTGTATACAACCAACATAGACCAAACCCTTGTATCTTACCTGTATACAACCAACATAGACCAAACCCTTGTTTCTTACCTGTATACAACCAACATAGGCCCATCCCTTGTTTCTTACCTGTATACAACCAACATAGACCAAACCCTTGTTTCTTACCTGTATACAACCAACATAGGCCCAACCCTTGTTTCTTACCTGTATACAACCAACATAGGCCCTACCCTTGTTTCTCACCTGTATACAACCGACATAGACCAAACCCTTGTTTCTTACCTGTATACAACCAACATAGGCCCAACCCTTGTTTCTTACCTGTATACAACGAACATAGGCCCAACCCTTGTTTCTTACCTGTATACAACCAACATAGACCAAACCCTTGTTTCTTACCTGTATACAACCAACATAGGCCCAACCTTTGTTTCTTACCTGTATACAACCAACATAGACCAAACCCTTGTTTCTTACCTGTATACAACCAACCAAACCCTTGTTTCTTACCTGTATACAGGTAAGAAACAAGGGTTTGGTCTATGTTGGTTGTATACAGGTAAGAAACAAGGGTTTGGTT
>MUZC01003120.1:319237-359231 GCA_002072015.1 Radix auricularia
ATGTCAGAGTCACCAGATGTCAGTGTCACCAAAAGTCAGAGTCACCAGATGTCAGAGCCACTTTTTCATGTTTGATCCATAATTCGGCACGCATTGACTTTGGAAAACAAAAGAAACAAAATCGGATGTGACGCATTAGTTCGTGTCAAATGCTACCAAGGCTTTCAACATTGCACATGCGGAGGCATTTTGCAACAACATGCCTTTGTCAACAAGGATTTTTCTATGTAGTGTACATAAAAACAAAGCTGCGAAATCGATTGCAACCATGACGTCAGCATTGGACTTGCTCTGACATCAGAGGCCTCAATTTCGGTATGATTGTATGAAAAATAAAGCAAAGTCATTTTATACGCAGTACTCAAGTGCTCTGGTACGGCAGTTGCTCGAGCATTTTGCGAGTAGATAAATATAAGACAAAATCCTTGACTGACTGACTCTTACTAATTCTCCCATTTGCCGTAAATGTAGAAGCATACAACTTTAGAAAATTTTTGAGTACACTTTCTTTATGGTAACTGGCAAAAAATTATTTGGGGATACACTTTTAAAATTCTCACTCATGGGGGAGGGGGGATGGGGGGACCGAAATGTAGTTTGTTATTATTGTAAAAATCGACTAATCAATAATATTCCAATTTTCCGTGTAGATAAAAATATGTGAAACTTTTGGAATGTATTAAGCACACTCTCCCGACGATAATTGGTAAAAAAGAATTTTGAATTTCCTAATCATGGGGGTCGGGGGCCAAAATGTAGTTTTTTTTCCTTAAATGAGCTATATTCAAAATGAAAATCAGTAATTCTCGAATATTCCGGGTAGGTAGAAGTATGAAACTTTGGGGAGTTGTTGAGTACACTCTTACAACAATTATTGCGAAATATAATTTTAAATTTCCAACTCTTAAAGGGCCAGGGGTCGGGGGAGGGGAGTGCAAATAAGTCTTTTTAACCTTTTATGACCTTTATAAAATTTTACTCATCTCTTATTCTCAAAATTGCCATGTAAGTTAAAGCATGAAACTTTGGGAAGTTGCTAACAACACTCCCGCGATGGTCATATAAAAGTATCACTTACTGGGCGCCGTGAGGCAAAATGTAGTTTTCTTCCCTTATATGAGCTATATTAAGCAGACTCATCATGAAATCTAAAACTTCCCGTGGAGGTAGGAGCATGAAATTTTGGGAATTTATTGAGTACACTATCTAAACGATGAGCGGTAATTTTTTTTACAGTGACCACTTATGATGGGGGGGGGGGCTTATTTCTCCAATTGCACGTGTAGGTAGGAGCATGAAACTTTGGAAAAAGTTGAGTACACTACCACGATGATAACAGGTGAAAAACTTATTTAATTTTTGCTGACTAAAGGCCGGTGCCCAAACTTAGTTTTTTTCATATATTTAAAGCTGATTGATCACTATTTCTCCAATTTACTGTGTAGCTAAAGCATAAAACCTTGTTTAGTACACTTTCACGACCTTAATTTGCAAAAAGGAATTTTGAAATTCCCTGGGGCCCAAATGTATTTTTTCCCCTAATATTATATATTTAAAAAATTAAAATTCAGTAATTCTCCTATTTTCCGAGTAGGTAGAATTTTGAAAGTTTTGAGTACACTTCCACGATGATACCAGGTAAAAAAATATTACTTACTAGGACCGGGGCACTAATTTCGTTTTTTTTGGGTTTTTTTTTTACTTCTATTAAAACGTGATTCATCTCTAACCCTCCAATGTTCAGTATAGGTACAAGGATGAAACTTTGGGAACTTGTTAAGGATACTCTCATGACAATAATTGGTGAAAAGAAATATTAAAATTCCTGGTCAAATGTCATAATGTGTCATGTTGTCGCGTCAAACTCTCGTCAAATGTCATAATGTGTCATGTGGTCGTGTCTAACTCTCGTCAAATGTCATAATGTGTCATGTGGTCGTGTCAAACTCTCGTCAAATGTCATAATGTGTCATGTGGTCGTGTCTTACTCTCGTCAAATGTCATAATGTGTCATGTGGTCGTGTCTAACTCTCGTCAAATGTCATAATGTGTCATGTGGTCGTGTCTAACTCTCGTCAAATGTCATAATGTGTTATTATTAATTTGGTTCATACTTAAAAACAAATATATATTTTTGAAATCTTTTCCTTATTTACACTGCAGTGTTATCTTTACGTCAGTGGTCGAAATGCCCATCGGTTATAGGTATTTCACCAAGATTGTTTCATATTGTGTGCACGGTAATATACTGGGGTATACAATCTGATTGATCATGCAAATAAATAAGGTAAAGTAATGATGACTATATTGTGATCCCATTATTTAAAGGTATCTGAATGCGGAATGGAAACGAAGTATGGGATCATTTCAGGGAAAGGGATACAACCAAGAATCGGATCCCAATATGCAACGAGTTCTTTTTTGAATTTGCAACGGATTGGGTGGGGTACAAAAGGAGATCTATAAAGTAAGTTTGGGCTCTAGAAAAGCCGTTATAGTTATACACGTATTAGCTAATATTCTTACAAAATTACTTTGTCAGCGTACCGACAATCATTTTTTTTTACACGCAATAGTACTACTACTAAAATAAAACATTGTCAAAATACCCACATTCAATCTTTAACATGGGGTCTATGACGTTGAAAGTAGGATTTTCTTATCTTATTTTAATCGTTAAGACTCATTTTCAGCAACTGAAAGTCTCGCGAAGAATCAAAAGTTAGAAAATAATTTTTAAAAAAAGATGTTTCATATATAGTTCAGAGAAAAGACATAAATAAAAATTAGACATCAGATCAGTTCCCACGAACTAAAAAATAATTAATTAAATTTTCATTACCTGATTTTTTATTTTTTAAAGTGTTTGCATTTTGAAAAAGTAATGAAACTCATTTATACTTTATTTTCAAAACAGGAAATTAAAATAAAGTATTGCGGTTACGAAACAAAAAGTACTTGCTATTCTCGTAAATTTATTTAGCTGAATGTTATCCAAAGCATTGTCAGAGAGTTCATCAATTAAATTCAAGTAGTAAAATGCACATTAGCTAAGCAGCCACGAGAACCGAATGTTAAATAATTTTTTCATTATGACAACTTACCGTATACCAGACACGTGGGCTGTGGCTGGCAAGGGGCAAAGGGCAAGGGGCTAAAGACAAGGGGCAAATGGCACAGAGCCAGGCTAAGATTCAATCAAACCCATAATTATAAAAAAAAGGCTTATTATTCGTCTAAAAAACAACACAAAACCTGTTCATAAAAACTGTCCAGAAACAGATGTTTTCTAAGGTGTAGGGGGTGAGTCACGTGAGCTATTTCAAACAAACCTCAATTTCCAATACAGCGCGTAGTGTGGCTTTGTTTGTCGTATTCTCTGAATGCAGATAAACATGACGCTGTGTTTAATTTTTTAATATATTTTTAGTTTAAACAATATTATCTTAATGAGTCCTATTTGTGCCCATGTTTGAAGGCTATTAAAACTGGTTAACATGAAACGCTTGACGGACAAGGCAATTAAGCAATGACGATTCACAACACATCCGTTTTGTCTGTGCCCTTTTTAATTATTAGTTTTTCTTTTTTAAATACTGAAGTTAAAAAAAAGAAACATTTGAAAAAAATATGTTCCATTTTTAAATCCTTTATGTTAACTTGGGGTGTGTGCTTGCCGAAAAAACTTTGGATCGAATTTTAACCCACTTCCATGTAAGCTAGCGAGCTGAAATTTTGCAGGCAGAGTCGTGCGGATGATAATATTGATGTATCAAAATATTCAAATCAATCGAATGTATTTTTATATTATTTCTATTTTTTTTCCATGTAGCATTTTAATTTTTGTGCAAGAGTGTCGCGGTGAGTATTATATTGAAAGCCCTTAATTTTATGCTTTCCTGCTTTGCTGTGCGGCGCCTATTACATTGACGATACTTTTGTTAAATATATTCCCGATCTGTAAATGTAAATGCTATTAATTGCTAATCTGTCTCGGCCTGCGCATAAGTTTCTATAATCCTTTTCCCGTGATCAAATCGAGTTGAAATTTAGCAGGCAAACTGTAGAAGATTTTTTTAAAAAGCAATTTCCCATGGGAAAAACTGCGTTTATATATTAGAAAAGTCTGTAGAGATTGATCCTGCAACTCCTCCTGAACCATACCTGATAGAGGGTTCGGGTCTTTTGCAAACATGTAAAGGAGGTCTCAAGGGCAAAAAAAAAAAAATACTAAAAAGTTTTACTGGATTTTCTGGGGGGAAAAAACAACAAAAAAAAACAACAGTTTTTGATCAATTTTTTGCCAACTGTCCGGTTGAAATAAACGCCAAACGATCGCTAATACAATTTAAAACAATGTTGAAACAGGAATTTTTTTTAAGAAATGTCTACTCGTTTGACTCCTGTAATTTAAGAATGCATTTTTGAAAGCAATTGTTTTGTTTAGTTTAAAAATTATTGATTTGAAATTACTTTTAGTTCGATCTAGAATGATAGTTAATGGGGTTTTCCCGCTTTGTGAATGCTAATGTTAATCTTGCACATTATATTGGTGGTATCTAGCATGAGGGGATATGACGTCATACTGAATTACTTATTTGAAATTAAATTTAACGTAATTATTGAATGATTTCTTTTGAATAAAAAAATCGGATTTTTTTTTTGTTAATGCGTTTAAATATTCATTTGAGTTTTTATTACTTTGTTTACTATAAATCCCACAGATCTATACATTTGAGACATAACTAAAAAAAAATATTTTTGAATTGTCGCGCGTATTATAATGAGCATTGTTATGTCTGGTATACGAAGGATTTTTAGTTTTAAAAAAACTTTCTTTTTTTTTTACATTTTTTTTTAATGAAAAGAAATCAAAAGAATACTTTTATAAATGAATAAAGATGAAAATGATTTTAAAATATAATTTATTTTTATTCAATATATTAAATTTAAATAAAATTGAAGTTATTTAAGGTAGATGCTTTTCCTCAAGTTAGTGTGGCATACAACAAATATCTATTTTTGGTTACTTTATATCTTTAAAAATATTTTTGTAATGCTGAAAATTTATTAGTAGATCATTTATATCTTATATCTTAGATATACAGACGCTCCTTCTACGCAGAAGATAATTGCGTCCACAGACCATGAGAGATGATCTGTTGGCAAGTGATGCAGCGGTCAAAGGCCACAGCTATAGGGGTTCCACGCTTTACCCCAGCCGCCTAACTATTGTCTAGTTAGGTACCCATTCAGAGCTGGGTGTCTCGGGGACTCCCTAGGCCCCGGGAACGAATCCTCACCTTCGTGTGGATTCGAACTCGTGACCATCGGTACAGCATTCGAGCGAACTACCCCTCGACCACCTCGTCATTTATGGCCAGTAAGCTGGAGATACATGGACATTTTTTTAATGTAACTTCAATTATAATGTAAATAAAACCTGGAAAATGCACTCAATGTTGACGTCACAAGTCTTAAAATGTAAGTTAAGGAGTAAAATAAAATTGCTTCTGCAAATTAAAAATATAAGAAAATCATTCAACAACTATTTTTGCTGAATAACGTCTTTCTTTGTCTTAGGATAACTTGAGATGAATACGTCATACATCTTTATATCTCTATAACAGAAGAAAATTTTGATTACACAAGTACATTACACTCTTCTCAAACAAAAATTAATTTATAAAAATAAGTCTATTACACGTAAGATCAACATAAAGTTGATGAGTATTAACATTTCAAAGTAAACAGAGATAATTGAGGAATGTCAGTTGTTCGCTATACAACACAACGTTAGTAAGGGATAAAGAAGAAACTTTGATAGGAATACATTGATATATTTATTTAAAAGTGTCATGGTTTATCAATTAAAGAATTAATATATCACAGGGGATTAAAGACAATTTAAATATTGCCAGTGAAAGTGGTACCTCGAGGAAAAAAAAAAGATACGAACAATCAAAGATTCAAAACGCCACTTGAAGAATTTTCTGTTCCGCAATGCTTTCTTTCATACGTTCTCCTCCCCTACCAACTTCTACAACACTTAGCCACAGTGGCGTAGCGTGGGGGGCAGGGTGGGACATATGTACCCGGGCGCCAAGTTATTAGGCGCCAAAATGAGTATTGAAACTCATTACATAATTTAATTTTTAAGTAAACTAATGTACCCCAAATACGTTTGCAAGATTGAATTTTGGAGCTCCAAATATATCTTCATCACAAGTCAGTTGTCAAGCATGATTTTGGCGCCCCCATTAAGCGTTAAGGGGCGTCACTCTACACATAAATAAATGACACATCAAAAATGTAGTATTCAGGAATCAAAACTAGGCAACAGTAATAGACAAATGCGATTCTATTAAGAGAACAGACAGAGATAACACTAACAGTTAAAAGCAACCAAAATACTAAGACAAGAAAAAGGAGTGGCTTAAAGCAGTGGTTCTCAACCTGTAGTCCGCGAAGATGTTCCAGGTGGTCCGTGAGCAAAGCATGAAATTTACGCACTGTATGATTTCCTCGAGAAATACTAGCAAGTAAAAAAATTAACACAAAACCAAAATATATTTTTGAAATTGCCACAAAAGTTTTAAAATTTTATCAAGACTCATCCATTATATTCTCTTGCCCCCTAATGTTCGAATATGAATTTTGAACAATAACAGTTACTGATGTATACTGAAGTTCACTGGTTATCAGACTGTTTGAAATACGTTATGACGCGAGAGTGTCTTGTAGAAATGACTCAAAGTTTGTTGATCACTTGAACCCTGGCTTTTTACGGGTTGCTTCTGGCTTACTTGGCTGAAATTTTTGAAGAACTCAATCAACTTAATTTAACGCGGCAAAGAAGGCAAACACATGATATTACTCTCAGTAAAATAGTGTCTGCTTTTACGAAAAAGCTTGATCTTTGGGGAAAAAAAGAACATTATTTCTACGTAACTTTGAGATGTTTTATCAATTGTACAAAATCACCACAAAAAAAAAATAATAATAAAAAAAAAAAAAAAAAAAAAAAAAAAATAAAAAAGAGAATGCTCAAAATAAATAAAATACAGTTGATTTGATTTCTGATCATGTTTAATCAAATCAGGGCAAATTTTAACTCTTCTATTTTGATTTTATTGTGGGTTTCCAGTCCAAATATCGCACACATTGGCTCATCAAATGAAATTACCAATATTATAATTAAATCAATTCATTGATCAGACTAGCGATACCACTTTTGAATATGTTGCTTCAGAATGGGGGCTAAATGAAATTTTTTAGAGTACTCCGAACTGTCTCAGATCGCTTTTAAAATACTTTTACCCTTTTCAACTTTGTGAAAGTTGATTTTCTTCATTGCTTACAATAAAAACAAAACATCTTTCGTACTAAATAAATTAAAATAGCAGTCTTTTTAATACAAACTACTGTTTATGTCTTATAGTCTTTTATAGTCAGCAACTAGAATTAAATTAGAAGACTATGAGAATATGATATTAGTTTGTTACAACCAAAAAAAAAAAAAAAGGCTTTACAATATTTATTTTGGAGCACGCAAATCGTAGCATATTAGGTTAGTATAGTTTTACTATCTAACATGTATACTACTGATTGCTAGCTATATACACAGTATAATTATATCTAACTTTCCAGCACGGCAGTAGCACAATTTTTAGTAGTGGTCCGTAGCTAAGACACACATTTTTCAAGTGGTCCTTGAATTTCAAAATGTTGAGAACCACTGGCTTACAGAATGGTTAATTCGCGTCCCTTTGCTGCATGCTGTTAATCTTTTTAAAATGAAAAAAAATATTACTTCCCCAATCCAACTGTTGAGGGAGTAAAGTGGGAGAGGGGAGTGATGGTCTCTCCTCTCACGGGCTTGTATCGGTATGTCAAAGCAAGTTGGATTCCTTTCATAAGAAACATCAGACACTGCCTCTTACTCTTTATGGCGCATATCACCATTGTTTATTGATATCATAACATCACAAGGAAAAAAAATTACAATTTAACCACTCTTCTTAAGGTTTAAATGAAAAAAAAAATTGTATTTAAAAATGTAAACAATTTGTCTGGGCCGTTTGGGCTATTATGTCAGAGTCGTTTAGTGCGGGACCATTATGTCGGGATGGTTTTTCTGAGACCATTATGTCGGGATGGTTTTTTCCGGGACCATTATGTCGGGATGGTTTTGTCCAGGACCATTATGTCGGGATGGTTTTGTCTGGGACTATTATGTCGGGATGGTTTTGTCCGGGACCATTAAGTCGGGATGGTTTTGTCCGGGACTATTATGTCGGGGTGGTTTTGCCCGGGACCATTATGTCGGGGTGGTTTTGTCGGATCACGCTTGGAAACGGACGAGTAAAACTTATTTCGAGACTTCGAGATACGAAAAATCAAAGATACGGAATCCGCCCCTGAACCGATTAATTTCGTACTTGGAGGTACCATTGTACTTCTATTGTAAAAAAAAAAAAAGTATATTTATATATACATGGAAAAAAGTTTAAGACAGAATTAAAAAAGAAGACTCATCGAATAATCTTTGAATCATACGTGAAAATAAAAGAAGAGGCTATGTGCCTTAAAATATTATGTTATTTGCAGTCTGGAGTTTCAAATGAAAATGAAGATATGAGATCGAAGACAAGAAGCTACAAAACTTAAGTGCTTAGGCTTTGTCGGATCACGCTTGGAAGCGGACGAGTAAAACTTATTTCGAGACTTCGAGATACGAAAAATCAAAGATACGGAATCCGCCCCTGAACCGATTAATTTCGTACTTGGAGGTACCATTGTACTTCTATTGTAAAAAAAAAAAGTATATTTATATATACATAGGTAAAATTTTCAGACAGAATTAAAAAAGAAGACTCATCGAAATATCTTTGAATTATACTTGAAAATAAAAGAAGAGGCTATGTGCCTTAAAATATTATGTTATTTGCAGTCTGGAGTTTCAAATGAAAATGAAGATATGAGATCGAAGACAAGAAGCTACACAACTTAGAGTGCTTAGGCTTTGTAACATATAATTGAATCAAAGCTAAGCAATTTACTAATTAAATGTTTTATTTGCGCAGAAAAAAAATCAAATTCGATTAAAACATGTATCTACTGGGTAAAATAACACTAAAACATGTATCTACTGGGTAAAATAACATTAAAACATATATCTACTTGGGTAAAATAACACTAATACATGTATCTACTGGGTAAAATAACACTAAAACATGTATCTACTGGGTAAAATAACAGTAAAACATGTATCTACTGGGTAAAATAAGACTAAAAACTTTTGCCACAATCAACTTGAATAAAGAGAAAAATGTCTGTGAAAATAGTTACTACAACTTTATTATTCATTAATTCAGTTTAGTCGATAAAGAGGCGAAACGAGGAGTATTGAGCACAAAGACAAGCTATAAAATTGTCAGCGTCACGCGTCTTATCACATTTGTTGATTACATTTTTAAGTTATTATTTGTCTTATCTATACAGTCGCTCATTCTATACAAAAGATCATTGCGTCCACAGACCATGGCGGTCTGTTGGCAAGTGACACAGTGATCACAGGCCACGTCTTTGTTTGCCTAACTAGTGTTAGGTGCCCATTCAGAGCTCGGTGGACTCAGGGACACGGGTAACAAATTCCTGCCTTCAATTACAATCTGAAATGAATGAAAATATGAATTCAAGAAAATAACCATGTATTTGTAATTTTTATTTCATATTGACACTCTATTACACATTCACATTAAAAAAAAATAGGTTAGAAGAAATTAAGGTTTAAATTTAAAAAACGGGATTAAGGAAAGCTAATTTATATAAATAATATTACGTGACCAACTCATAGACTTAAAACACGTTTTTATGATTTTACTATAATAACAGAGTTCATTATGTAACCAAAATCTGGTTTTCCCGTTTCTATTTTATCACAAAGATAAGAAAGATCGCTGAAAACAAGACCTTGAAGTAAGTAAAATACGGTACGCTCATTTTTCAGTTGAACTCACTGCTTGCTATTAAAACTGCTTTGGTTCAAAGTATCTTTTTAAAACTTTAAGACTCCTGGCCTATCTCAACACGTGTTTGGGGCAAAATCTGCAGACAGTCAAGTTTCGTAGCTATGCGAGGGGAAGGGGAGACAAAATCGGAAAGCCCCTCCCCCCTCCGGGTCCCCACTTGAAGGGGGCCGCAAATTAGCGTCCAAAATTTAAAAAAAAATTAAATATTACGCTACCGCCATGTATGTGGGGGATTCAAAGAGGTTAAGCCCCCGGGACCCCAAATCCCTACAAATTCCTAGCTACGCCACTGAGACTGTCCACTAATTCACGCCATTTGTCCCGGTCCTGTGCTGGCCTTTGGGAGTCAATCAACGACTGACCGGTCCATACATCCTCCCATCTCTTCTTTTACCTTTCTCTTTTTTCTTCCTCCCTAGACTGTGCTTTATTTTTTTTTAATTTTTTTTTTTTTTTGCGAGACCTCCAGATCTAACAACGTGTCTATAAAAATTAGTTTGTTTCCTCTTGATTGAGGTTAGAAATATTTGTGATCTTAGTTATTTTAAAATGAACCGCTTGAGTGTGCTCCGTGTGTAAGAATTTCATTGAAATTACAATAACTATAATTAGGTCATACAAGTATTATTCTAGCTGTGTTCTGGTTTATCTAGCTTCTAATGGACTATCCATAAATGACATCACTGCATTTTTACCCCCCCCCTTCTTTAAAAGCTGTATTTTCTAATTGACAATTAGCATGTTTCAAACCACTTTGTTGTCATTTAGGTATGTAATCACTGTAAGACTGCACTTTAACATCGTAATATGTGTGAATTCAATGAAAAATCATTAAACTTTGTAAATAATAAAATATTTAAGTGATACTTTGATTGAAAGTAGCCCGCTATTGCTGTGACGAAACATTTCTTGAAGAACCCCCCCCCCCTTTGTCACACATTGTCACAAATGGCTGACCCCTTTTCTTTTATATTTGGCAAGTGACGTCATTTATTTATGGTCCCTATGCGTCTAGTTCGTCTTTTAAAGACGCTACTTACGGAATTTTCACATATTTTTCCACCGCACATTTTAAAGGACGAAAACGAGTTTATACTTTCAACTTATGCTCAAAGATAAGAGCGAAAAAAAAAGAAGAAGAAGAAAGAAAGAAATAAGTTTACAAGTACCTGAAGAAAGAAAGAAATAAGTTTACAAGTACCTGAAGAAAGAAAGAAATAAGTTTACAAGTACCTGGAGAAAGAAAGAAATAAGTTTACAAGTACCCGAAGAAAGAAAGAAATAAGTTTACAAGTACCTGAAGAAAGAAAGAAATAAGTTTGCAAGTACCTGAAGAAAGAAAGAAATAAGTTTACAAGTACCTGGAGAAAGAATGAAATAAGTTTACAAGTACCTGAAGAAAGAAAGAAATAAGTTTACAAGTACCTGGAGAAAGAAAGAAATAAGTTTACAAGTACCTGAAGAAAGAAAGTCCGTATTTTTTTTCGTTGAAATCAAAATGTTTTTGCGAACAGTGTACCTAGATTGGGAGAAAGTTTCCGATAACATCATCATAATCCAAAAACTTGCAATCTTATTTTACTTTCTGATTTATCAGTGGAGTAACAATTTCGCGACAGTGTATACTGGCGCTGGGAGGAAATATAAACTTACTTCTGATGGCGCCTCTACAACAAACAGATAAATGGTCTCGTTAAGTAATGTTAAGTGTGATGTGTTTTAAAAATGGACAGAAAGACATACATTTACTTAAAGTACTGTCTACTTACACGCAGTTTCCTAATTTAGAGTTCCCACATAATGTACACGTGTAGTATAATTGTCGTATTCACTCATTGGTCTCTGACGTTGCTGCTCCTTTGTCTCCAAATTACATGTGGCACAATGTTGAGAAACATAATATTGTAGAAAAGCTCTGGTTGCATTGTAGCCTCTCTTTATAAAAAAAAAAGAATTCAAGAGAAGAAATTTACTTGAAATGAGATAAACGAATTATTTGATTTTTTTCTTCAATTAAATTGCAACATCAAATTTTAAAACATTTCTTTTTTTTAAATTTTTTAAACAAACTCATCAATATTGAAAAATTGCTATTTTACCTATTTCACGGTTCAAAATAGTATCCTGGGATCATTCGAAAATAATTTGAACTTTATGTCTACGATTGATTGACATAACTTGAATCACAAGTTGTACTAATATCGAGCTTCGTATACATCATTCATTATAATTTTTTTTTTATTTGGGGTGTATTTTTTGGGTCGGTTTCTCCAGGACCTAAGCCGCCGCAGCATTTTTGAGAAGTATTTCGGCAATCGCTACAATTTCAGCCTCGACACCAAATACTGCTGAAGTACACATGTACTGAGAACAACAGAGGGCTCGTCCCAATGTTGAGAGTGTATGTCTACGTTTCCGTCACTGAGAACAACAGAGGGGTCGCCCCAATGTTGAGAGGGTATGTTCCGTTTCCGTCACTGAGAACAACAGAGGGGTCGCCCCAATGTTGAGAGTGTACGTCTACGTTTCCGTCGCTGAGAACAACAGAGAGGTCGCCCCAATGTTGAGAGGGTACGTCTACGTTTCCGTCACTGAGAACAACAAAGGGCTTGTCGCCGAAGTTTTCCAAATGTTGAGAAAACAATTATATACAACAGCCATGTTTTCAAGCAAGAGAGCAAATAGCTTCGTCTGTGATCATTTCCCAGAAATATGCAACCGATATAAAAAAAAACAGTTACCTGATGAAGAAATTGATATAACATTGAACGATGCTCCATCGTTCAATGTTATATCAATTTCTTCATCAGGTAACTGTTTTTTTTTTTGTTTTTTTTTATTAGCAAAAAAAAAAAAAGTTGCGCTGGGCTTCAACTTAACACTTTCCGCATGTCACTGAACTGTCCCTTAACCCGATGCTGGGACGTTGGGGCACCATTTTGAGCTGCGCATTATCTCATGCCAAGTGTCACGGTTCTGAGCTGCCTTCTGGGAATCGCTAAATCGCATGTCAGGCGGATGTAGAAACCAATACACTATGAAATACGTGTACTTTGGAAAGGAACAACGAAATTGAAAATAAAAAAACATTGCTGTCTCAAGACATGCTCACTCGTCCACTACCCTCGTTTGCCAGCCGTTAACTCTGACTAGTTGACCCGATCGAGGGTCATTGGTCATACTTGTTTGCTTCGTCGTGCGTGCGTGGTGTCCCACATGGTTGGGAGACGTAGAGAAATTTATAAATAGATTGCTAAAAAAGTATTTCGGTGACCTGGAGAGGAGATGGGCGCCGCCAAGGTCTATCAAACCCCGAGAAAGTTCTAATAGAAACATTAGAAGCCACTACGACCACAAGATTATGGGGCACAGACAATTTTAAAAAAATATGAGGACCCACTTTTATAACAAATTCTCTGTCGGCATCCTCCAAGTTATAATCTGATGTACCAACATGGCCTGTGTTTATTCCCACCGTTCTGTCAACATCTTCGTTCTGTAGTATATACACAAATATATTACAAAGTTTTAATATAATCGACAACATTATTTATGCATTTTCATATTTCATTGTTAAAAAAACTCCTCGAAATAAATTTAATGACAAATGAGTTTCCAAAAATGTAAAGTACATTTGTTAAATATCTATCACTAATTTAGGAAAAGGGCATCGATGAAATTAAAATGACTTCACATTACAGTATTGTATTAATGTAAGAAAATAGGTGAGGTTGAAGTAAAATAGAAAAATCTAGAAATTTTGAACCGTTTTCAAAAAATTGCGACATAGATTCATATGCTGGACAGTTCCGACTGCTACAAAAAATTCAAAATAATCAACTGAAATTTGTGTCCAATACAAGTGAGGGTTCATTAAATGTGCATTATTGTGTCACACTTATACTGTTAGGTACATGCCAATCTAACTTTATTCTTCCACAGTCGGAACATGCATTAACGCGCTAAGAACGCCCTGCCACTTTCTAGTCGTTTGCAATTCTTAGCAAATATTTCGAACCTTGTTAACATCAGTGCAATTGGGTGACCCCACATATGAACGGCGGGAGCATTGGCTGTCTGGGCCTTTTATCGGTACCATTTGGAGCCAGTGGAAGAACTAACACGTCAGCGCAGATGGAGATGGATTGGCCTCTTCCTCAAAAAGCCTACATCCAGCATTGTGAGACAAGCCCTCACTTGGAACCCCAATGCAAGAGAAAAAGAGGTCGACCCAAAATGACCTGGAGAAGGGAATTTGAGACAGACTCCAAAAAGAGTGGGCACAGCTGGGGACCGCTAGAGAGATTGGTCCAAAACCGGGATGCCTGGAGAGTCTTTGTTCATGGCCTATGCCCCAGATGGGACGACAGGCACTGCTATTCTTTAACAATAAATAAATCATGGAGTACTTTGACTCTTCCGAATTCTATTCAGGTGGCTAGTTCTGATATACTGTTCACAACATCGACTAGGAATCTTGGCTACATTATTTCTGACAACATGTCTACCAACAACTTCATCAATCACATTTGTCGCTCTGCCTATACTGCCATTCGTCAGATCAGTTCAATCCGTCATTACTTAACAGATAGTGCAACAAAAACTCTAGTCTGTTCTCTTGTTCTAGCTCGAATGGATTACTGCAATTCTCTTCTGTCAGGTGCGGAAAACCAATGCATTGAAAAACTACAGAGAGTTCAAAATTCAGCTGCCAGATTAGTTCTAAAGGCAAAAAAAAAAACATGACCATGTTACTCCACTACTTTACTCACTTCATTGGCTACCCATACAAGCCCGAATTGATTACAAACTGGCCGTTCTGTGTCACAACTTCTTTTCTGACTCATGCCCTTCATATCTTACTGAACTTTTGTCAGTCTACGCACCAAGTCGTCAGCTACGCTCCTCTGCAGATACACGCATTCTCTGTGTTCCTAAGACAAGAACTAAAACATTTGGCGAAAGGTCATTCTCTTTTTGTGCAGCCAAACAATGGAATTCTCTTCCATTACACATCCGTAGTATTTCAACTGCTAAGTCATTCAAGACTGCACTTAAGACACATCTTTTTAAAATTTATTTTCAAAATTAATAAAACAACATTTCTTTAAATGATAAACGTAGCTGATGTATTGAGTATAACGTATTGTCATTTATGTAGTTAATATGATATGAATGTTTCTTTTTATTGATATATGTATTGTTATTTCCATGTAATGTGCTGTGAGCCTGGCTTCTTGCTGGGATACAACGCTATATAAATTATCATTTTATTATTATTATTATTATTATTATTATTATGATGATTTGGATTTAATTCACATGCAACCTCTAATCTCTTGGCCTCCAACCTTGCCTCTCCCTCAGCCGTCCCTATCCACTGCCTCAATCTCAGCTTCTCTTCTCCAATGTACTACCCTCTCCACTCTCCCTCTCTCTCTCTGTCTCTCTCATGTACTCTCTCCTTTCTTCACCTCTTAGTTGTGGTGCACGCACAAGCGCTATTATTCCAACCAGAGTGTGAATGACATTTCGTTTTTACGGCAGTGTCTGTATATGATATGATATCCCATGTATACTCCCGAACAGGCCACCAAATAATGTCACAAGCGTACAGATACCTGCATCTCTCTAACGGCCAAACGATTTTTAGCATGACTACCTTATGTAGAAATATCACAAAGCGATCATTTCCGCTAGGTTCATACATTCTACACTAATACCAGTTATAGGAAACAATGCACTTTCTCAAAACAACACAAGTTTTGTTTTTTCCACTCCCCAACACAGTACCCCACAAGGGTACTCATACCCTAACACAAATGTTTCAGTGATTTGACATGAAATAAATCTGAAGTGCTTGGAAAAGTGAATAAAATTTCAAAATTAATCATAATTTTTAAGTATGTAATTTTAGCTTTCATATAATTTTTAAGTACCTATTTAAATTTCATTAATCACCCCATTCTGTGAGATGGCCTCAAGAAGTATTGATATTATCAATATGATCCAAGCTTAAACGGACGTGTGTTTCAAAATTTACATCTTGCAATGATTGTGTCTGGGGGCTCTTTAGAGCGTTTTTTAAAAAGGTATCTACCTACCTACCTACCCACCTACTTACCCGCCCACCCACNACCCACCCTAAACCCACATGCCCGCCATGCAGCCCGCCCATCCGACCAACCGCACCCATCAAAATTTCAATGTAATAAATAAAAGATCTCCCATAATTTGTTTCTCAAGGGTGAAACCCTCCTTATTCCCATCTTTGTTACACCGCCTGTTAAAGTTGTCATTGTTGAATTTCCAATAACCATACAGAAATGAATGCAGCAAAAAATGTAATGAGCGCTTTGTGATGTGGTGTGTGGTGTGTGGTGATTAACGTGGGTTTAGTGTGATGTATGAGCACGAGTATGTGCATGTGAGGGCGTGCGTGTGCGTGCACGCATATGTGTATTTGTTTATGTGTTTATGAGTGAGAGGATTTTGGATATAGCGATAAAGTAATCAAAATTATTTAAATACACTTATGATTAAACATTCGTTTTTAAAATCAATTGGAATAAATAATTGATTGAAATAGTAAAGTAAAATAACTTCAACATAGTTGAAAAAAGATGTGATTATTATGGGGGTGGTGGTGATGTTCAGAGATAAAAAGCGCATCCCCACTACTAAAGGGTGCGGTAAGAGGGTCAGAGGGCTGGACTAGCCATGCTGATGGTGTGGGCTTAGGAAGGCGAAGGAATGCACTTAGGGCTCAACAATTTCTGACGGCGGGTTTTTGTGGTGTCGATAAATAACAGATACAAATGCTAATTGTTTGTCGGAGCTTGTTCCAAACGCATATTGTCATATTGTTGTCAAATTATTGTCATACGCCTTTACGATTAGTTCATTAATTGTGATCTTGAAATGTTCAGCCTGATCTGCCAATTATGAACATCGTCCTTGCGTTTACTGATAGGAATGATAACTTTAACCTATACTTGCCTAGTAATTTGTTTGTTTGGTTGTTGGATCAGGTACAATATTTTCGCTTCTACAACATTTATAGGTACTAGTACCAAAAAAGTAATAATTATTGTCACCTTTTTATGTAATTTTTTTTTCGATAGTAGTCATATCAGACACCCTAACCCTAACCCTAACCCGTAGTCATATCAGACATATGTATTCCCAAATGAAGTTTTATCTTTTGGCTGTTACTAAACAAATATCTGTGTAATGTATGTTTTCAGAACAGACGTGTCAGGTAAGATAGGTAGGAACGACGAGTATGGACAACCTACGATATTCAAAATCCACGAATCGAAGTATGTACGTCGGTTCTGGGAGTAAAGAAGAGGAGCTGGAGCAAAGGGACATTGTCATATTCGGAGGGACAAAATATAGAATATAATGAATGATCACTTAATAGTTTTAAAAGTCTAACATAAGGCAGTTACCTCCCGTCTGTTGAGCAAAAATCTCTTTATGCAAGGTATTAATCAATTTAAAATTAGCTACTTTTTTAATGTTTTAAATTAAATAATCAATCTTTGTTTTTTTATGTACATGTTATGTTTCATTGTCTTTGAATAAAGCATTGTACATTAAGTTGGTTTTCACTATGTTTTATTTAAGTGTAATGATTCATTTGAATATTTAATTATATATATTTATATCTACTTGGTTGATATATTGGGGGCCACGGTGGTCGAGTGGCAAGCGCGCTCGACTGTCGTTCCGATGGTCACGAGCTCGAATCCATGGAAAGCCATGGACCCGTCCCCGAGTTCCACCCAGCTCCAAATTGGTGAAAAGCGAAGATATGTTGTCTAATTTTTTTTAAAACATTGCTTCTTCTTTAGCAGCACATGGTCTACAAATTGTTAAGGGAGAAAATAATTACTTACTTAGTATAGTTGTACTTGTAACTAGAGAGAACATTGAAAATCTCCGCTTAAAAATATCCTTTTATTATCAAAACAAAGATGACCCCACTGTGCAAAAGTTTTAAGAAATGTTTGAAAAAATTGAAACAGGAAACTGTAGGAAAAAAAACACTCATACAAATACGCAAATTAATAGTCAATGTTTTAGATTATTCCCTGAATATTTAGTTTCTTTCTACCAAGTAGATCTTAATTTCTTTCTTTTGTTACGAAATAGCATCAAGCTTTTAGTCAGTTACCCCCAGTAAGTGGAGCCTATTACCCCACTATACCCTAATGACTATGTGTAAACATTTTTTGCAAACTGTATAATCTTTTTTGTGTTGAGAGTAAGTCTTTGTAGTTATGATTTGAAAATATGACTTCAATATAAAATCTATTAAAATTTGTTTTTTCAAAACAACTTTCATTTTTATTAACTATTATTTATTTATTTATTATAATTATTTATTATTTATTTATTNGGGGGGGGGGAAATGGGTAATCAAATGTTGACGGGGAGGTCTCTGGAAGTTGTTGACAGGAGGGAGGGGGAAGGTAAAAATCGCCAAAAATTTGTTGACGTAATTTCCGGACAGCCCCTTAAAATACTATTATAATTATTTAAGTAATAAATATGTTTAATTAATTGAAGAAAAGTTGGTCCAAACATCATATTTTTCGTACAAATTTGATCAAAATTTATTAAACAACCCAGGAAAATTACGTCACAATTTCGTCACGCACTATTTTATTTGGAGAACCCATAATTTAATTTTTAGCTACGTATAAAAAATTTTAAGTTGCGACAAGACCTAGTTGTGGTGTAAAATTTATGTGTGGACCGACCTTTAAATAATAAAGACAAAAAAACGATCATAAAAAGAAAAATGTTGATTCTTCATACTCACCCTTTAAATCTGTGAGGAAAAAGAAATAAGAAATATCATACGGCAGTATGATGAACACTGTTTGCGCTTCGGGTTTTTATGGGTACTATTAAATGACCAAACCAGAAAACAGTGTATAAAATGCTCGCTAATTCTTGCAAATGAAGCGACTAAACCAGCAAATATCCGAAGACATCGGAAACCTATCTATAATGTTTGCTCAGAGAAACCATTGGAATACTTTCTGCGAAAATAGCAACGTTTACTTGAATAGTAAGAAGCAGGCCTGTCCATAGGAATGTTTTTCCCATTGGAAACGTCTCATGTGATAGGATGGGATGGGACAGGCATAAATTACCATGGGATAGGATGGGATGGAACAGAAAATTATGTCCCATGGACAGGCCACATAAGAATGTTTTCCCCATGGGATTCCCATGGAAAACGTCACGTGGGATGGGATGGCATGGGACAGGCATAAATTGACATGACATTGGATGGGATGGGACAAAAAAAATAAGTCCCATGTACAAGCCTGGTAAGAAGTATTGCATACGACGACAAACCAGAAAAGCTGAAACTAACAATTGTTAATAAATTTAATATCTGAAAAAACTCAAAATTTGCAGAATCAATTTAACTTCTACTCCGGTGGTTTAAATGTTATGATTTTTTAAATGAATGAAATAACATTTCTTTTAATGATTAACGTAGCTGATGTATAACGTATTGTCATTTATTTAGTTAGTATGATATTTATTTAATTAATATATGTATTGTTATCTCCATGTAAAGCACTGTGAGCCCGGCTCCTAGCTAGGGTACAGCACTATTTAAATTATCATTTTATTATTATTATTATTATTTGGCACGTTTGCAATATGCTTCTTCTGCACATGGGCTCGTAATATTTATTCAAATTGGAATTAAACCAATTGTTTGAACTGACCACTGATACTATTTTCGATAAGTTAAATCAGAAATGGTGAAATTTCGGATTACTCTGAACTGTCCAAGAAAGCTTTTAAAATACTTTTACCCTTTGCAACATTATATTTTTGTGAATTTTGGATATTCTGCATTGGTTTCAAAATTACATTTTTTTAAAAAATCATCGCTCCCAACTTGTACTTGAATACTCAAAAGTGCGACCTGAAAGCAGGCATTAAAATCATCTTTCTAATAGTAACTACTGTCAATGACTTTAAGTTTTTAACGATATTTTCCCATGAGTTAACTTGCGTTTATATAATATTTGGAATGTCTGTCGAGCTTGATCCTGCAAAACCTCCTAAACCATACCAGAGAGAAGGTTCGGGTCTTTTGAAAATATGTAAGGAATGTGCAAGGACCAAAAAAAAAAAAAAAAAAAAAAAAAAGAAATACCGAAAAGATTTACAGGATTTCCTGAGTAAGAAAATAAGAATAAGAAATCAGTATTTTGTCGATTTTTCGCCGACTATCGGTTTGAAATGAACGCTTAATGATAGCTAATAATATTTAGAACAATGTTGAAGACGTAATTTTTCAAAAATGTCTGTTCATCTGACTCCCGTAAGTTTTAGCAGCAATTTTTTTTAAAACAATTGTTTTGTTTAATTTCAAAACTATTGATTTTAAAGTACTTTTAATTTCGTCTAAAATGATAGTTAATGGGGTTTTCCCGCTTTGTGGATGTTTTTGTGAGATTTTTGCGTGGTGCGCATTATATTGACATTTGAATTTTTATTAATTGTTTAGTAGTAAGCAAAAAGATTCGTAAAAGACTATGCGTATAGATCTAAGTCTAATGTAGAATAAGTGACAATTGTTCCCTATAAATTTTTTTGATAAAACCATTACCAACTGTCTCCACTCAAGTTTTTCTCGGAGCATGGAAAATGTTAGTTTAGTTCTACTATCATATTGTCGGGAATTTAAGGGCTGTTAGGGCTCTAGTGAATGGTTGGTCCTTTGGGGTGCTGCAGGACTAACGGGCGAGTCCAGAAGGCCAGAGGTGCGAAATGTAACGTCCAGAAGTTATCTCGCATGAATTTGGATCAGGGAGATTAAAGGACGCCGACAATTGAGAACGGGTCGAAGCAGCGGACTAGGGAATGGTGATTACATCAAAGTGACTATTGCGGATTACGTCAACCCAAACCCACCCCATCTTAAATTGGGGTGGTACAAGATGATTGACAGCTGACTTTTTGACAATGGAGATTAGGGGCGGATTCTGACGGGTACGCACAGACAGACAGTGGGATTGACACAGAGGCACACGGAGTGAGGTACATACAGAAAGACAGAGGTAGGAACACAGACAGATAGGGACAAGTGCTTGTGATAGGAACAAGTAGATAGAGTAGCCATAGTTACAGCAAAGAAGTTAGGAAATAAACAGAGATTTTAGTTGTTCATGAGTCTTTGAGTTAGTGTTTGAACTGTGTGGAGAATGAGAGTGAAAGAGCCAGAGAAAGTAGACCCAAGAACAAAAAAGGTTCTTTACAATATATAGCTGTAACTAGTTATATGCATAGTGTATTTATATATAAATTTCCAGCACCGCAGTAATACAATTTTCAGTAGTGGTCTGTGGCGGATATACATATTTTTCAACTGGTGTTTGAATAACAAAAGGGTTGAGAAAACCTGGGCTAGATGATGGGCAATATAAGTTTGTTTCGAGGAGTTACGTTGTTTGGTAACAGCCAGGGGCGGATTAAGACTGCACGGGGCCCCGGGCTGCAATCAAATGGGGGCCCTATCCAGCCAGAGTCCCTTAAAATAAAATGATTGCTAGCAGTTAATATAAGACTGTAAATAAATATTAATAATGAAAATGAACACAGAGAATTAACTGTTTGAAGTGTTCGCTGATATGTTACAATTTAGTGAGAAAAGAAAAAGAAAAAAAAAAAAACAAAAAAACAACATTTGGTATCGATTCCGACACCATGAGCCTATACTCTACCACACGGCCAGCAAAACTTATCAAAATTGGGAAACTTTAAGAATATAAAATCTATTTTATATGTTCTCTTAATGAGCCATTCAAATCAAGTTTTTCGATTATTAAGACTATCAGGTCTTAATAGCGATAAGTTTATTAGATAAGATTAATAATTTTTTTTAAGTTATTATATTTTCAAGGCAAACATTTGTAGACTGTTATTATAAAATATAAAAAAGTTTGGGGCCCCAAACAGTCGGGGGCCCTGCGCTATAGCCCGTTCAGCCCCCACCCCTTAATCCGCAATGGGTAACAGCCAATTATTTCTTCTTGTGGAAACTGTTGCAAAATCTCATAGTTCACTATGCTGACACTAACCTGGCTATGGGTGAAGAATTTTCTTTTTTGTGTTGTTTCTCATTGACATAAGCTAATTAATGACTCTTCTCATACAACTCGACTACAAATTTACCTTAACATGTACGTATTTCAGATTCGTTAAGATTGTGTTACGTGGCGCCGACAGGAATTCAGAAAATTTGGTGATGTCCCTTCTTCCATATCCTTGAAACCTTGTCTTAAATTAAAAAAAAAAGAAAAAAAATGAAAAAGGAATTTGCTAAGTAACTTAATACTTCTTCTTTTTATACAATAATTATGCTACTGATGTATTATTCCAAAAGTATTTTCATTGGCATAAACTCTGATCTTACATTGAGCTTATTTGTTTTTACCTGCATTCTGATTCAAGGTTCTTCAAAAAATTGCAGGAGTTCCATTATTGATACCTGTTAAAGATTGTAACTTAATATCAACCGAAAAAAAGTTGTTTTAAATCTTTCAACCGAATGAATGTACAAGTACAACTAATTATTTGACCCTCTTCTATTGACATAATCTTTACTATTATCAACAAGGTAACAATGTAAACCCGTCCCATTGACAAAAAGATGTGTTTTTATGTTTACATGTTTGCAGGTTGCGGGTTTGAAATCTTACAAATGATTTTTTACCAACCTTTCCGTTGCCATCTATGTCCAAAATATCGAAAACAGAATTAACATCTATATCATCCCCAAACAGTAATCTTGCATTTTCTTCAGAAAAACCTTTCTGAAAATGTTTGAGGATATACAAAAGTGAAGAAATAATTGTCACAAAGTCAAAATTCGTGTTAATGCTTCTTTTTAAGTAAGTTTATTTTATTGTATTTTATTACCATAAAATAAATTACCAAAAAGTCAAATGGTCTCTCAACAATGTTTGAATACTATCATTTAATATACTCACATCATTTAAAACACATTCCAACTCGTTTTTGTCTATATGCTCCACATCTTTTGAATTATGCTTTTGTAATACCTGTTTAAAAATAATTGTGTTGAAAAATTGGTTTCTAAATACAGCTTTACATTTTATTTTCTTCCTCAACAACCGTTTTCTTTGCGGTACAATTTACCTTTAGAATTTGCAACATCATAAACTCATAGTCCATTATTTTTTAGCCTACCGTGATTAAAATAACTTTTCTCTTTTTTTTTCATTAATACTTTATCCATGCAAATTGAAATTTAAATAATTACTTCTGGGGACGTCCATAATTGACATCAATTATTGGCCAAATTTTTACCCCCCCCCCCTCGTTCCTCGTCACACTTCGGGAAAAAATAAATTTTAATACTTCCCCTAAAATATTACGTCACAAAGCGTGTAAGTCTTCAGTCTATTTAATATCGTAACTAGGGGTGTACTATTGAATATTCATGTTGTGATTATGTTTATGATGAATTTAATTATTACACAATGAAGATGTGTGCTATGCCAATTATGATGATGATCATATACTAGATGTTAATTCAGACCTGTATGGCAGGGGAGATAAGCCGTTCTGGTATATAATTGACTACGTCCTGTGCAGCAGCAGTGATGGGCAGTTTATGTTATACAATTAACCAAGTTCCTGTGTGGCAGGAGCGGTGGGCTGTGTTTATATCCAAATAGGACTGTGGCTATAGAGGGATAAGAGTTCCCAAAAGCACAGGTCCCTGTACAGAGGTTATTAATAGAGCAGTGATTGCTCCTTAAAAGGTCCCATGAGGTGAACAAATGCTAGAAGTGGGGTCAGCTTTGTAAAAATGGCCAGATTCCGGATTTGCCGGAGCCAAAATATATATCAAAGCTCAATGGCAAGCCGGATTTATGATGTGAAATTCTGTCTGGATTAGCCGGAGTAAAATAAAAGTCGTGAGCAAATTTACACTGCAGCCAATTTTTTTAGCAATTCTACACAATTTGCTGCGCGGTTATTCTAAATATCTGCTTGGCTCTTGCTAGAGAACTGCGCGGTTGCGCAACCACGCAGATTAAAGGGAACATTTTAATTGATAATCTTTAAATAATGAAAACTTTGTACGTCTTATAAAAATTAAAATCAGTTTTTCGGTCAGGTCTACGTCAGTAACACAAGGAATAGGCGTGAGTTTGTTAATTTTGTTCCGAGGGCACGTCAAAATTTTCATTCTAACCCAAAAAATAAATTTAAATAAAGCCCAAATTATTTTCAACCACAAAAAAAAAAAAAAAAAAAAAAACAAACAAACAAACAAACAAACCTTTCATTCTTATTTCTTGTCATTAAAGTTAAAATAAAATATCTTTGAACAACTATTTACTTTTACTTTAAAAAAAAAACAAAAAAAAACATTTAGTCTAGGCTTTTTAACACGATCGCGATAGGAGTGGAAAAGGGAATCAGATGGGGACTCTGAATTAGATTTTTAAAAAATATATTAAAAAAACAAAAAAACATTGGCTGTCTCAACTAACTACCGCATATGCTCGCTCTATAGACCGTTCGTTCATAAGTCTTTTCGACTTTTCGAAGAGACAAGTATTAGAAGTCCAATGGTCTCTTTAGTGTTTTTCTGGTCCGTGTGCAAAGAGGAAAAAAACACCTGTGCAAAAAATGCGCTGAATTCATTTTTTGTGCCAATCTTTACAAAATTACTGAGCAGTACTTCTAAGCTGTTGCGCTGCATTGCACCAGTCAGATGTATGCGCGGTCGCGTAACCGCGCAACTTAAAGGGAAATTGAAGCCGATCCCAAAAAATAAAAGGAGAGCGTAAACAATATGATACATTTTTAAAAACTACAAACTAAATTGGTCACTGTGCTTGTTTACTTTGTACTGTCTATTTTTGTCTTCGTGCTCTTGTTACTCAGGGGTTACCGAGTAACCATATTTTCTTTTTTAAATTCCATAATTTGTTTTGGGGAGTGTGTAAAAAAGTGGCGAAAGTGAGTAAATTAGAATTTGATGTTAAAAACATAATTTTTAAAACAATTACTTCATAAAACATGAAAAAAAAAAACTTAAATAGTATAAATAAAATGAGTAAATAAGGTAAGTGTAGGTGTTTAATATTTTATATCTTCCTGTAGAGCAGTCCAATTATGTAGAATGGAGAAAAAGCCCCTGATGATCTACAATAACAACAAAGAAATTTAATATACTTGCAGAAATCACCTTTGATCCGCTTTTGTAAGCCCCATACTACACACACACACACAATGACACAAATTTTAATCTTTCCCCCCTAGATGTTGTCCAAAAAAGGTCGGCTTCAGAAGGGGTAAAGACGGTAAATATTGTCGGCGTATTTCACTTTCAATGAGTCGTTAACTCACTGTCATTGATTCATTCAAAGAATCAAAATCTTGTGTGTGTGTGTGTGTGTGTGTGTGTGTGTGCGTGTGCGTGTGCGTGCGCGTGCGCGTGCGCGTGCGTGCGTGCGTGCGTGCGTGCGTGCGTGTGTGTGTGTGTGTGTGTGTGTGTGTGCGTGTGCGTGTGCGTGCGCGTGCGCGTGCGCGTGCGTGCGTGCGTGCGTGCGTGCGTGCGTGTGNTCAATGAGTCGTTAACTCACTGTCATTGATTCATTCAAAGAATCAAAATCTTGTGTGTGTGTGTGTGTGTGTGTGTGTGTGTTTTATTTTTTGTTTCATGTTTAGAGGGAAAAGTTGTATCAAGTGGTTTGTCAGACCATTGACAGATTACACGCGTGAAGCCTATGAAAGTGTCATCAAATAAAGGGAGTGTCTGTTGGTAATGAGTACAAATAGGAGGTCCCTGCGACTGCGGCTATTGGTAGTAAGTTTTTTTTAACATCCAATGGGATTAAAGTGACACTTAATAGCTCACGGATATAACCTTTTAAAATTCACAAATTGCATCAAATCTCATTGGTCTCCTGATAGATAGCTCAACTGGTGAACTAAATGTTGACGAACAGGCAGGGGTTTGATTTTCGGTCAGCCTATTGATTGTTTTGTCTTTTCTTACAAAATTTGTTTCAATGTTCAATAATTTTTTAAATACGAATTAAGTTTTTATAGAATATGGTAAATATGCAGATAAATCTGCAAAATGTATTACAGAATAACAAGTGCTCAATTGCCAGACGTCAACTAACATAGACATGCATTCCATTCTCCGTGATGAGGTGGAGCTGGCTGTGCGAAAACTGAAAAGGGGAAATCGGCTGGAGCAGACAACATCCCAGGTGAACTGATTCGGGCTGGAGATGACCCAGTAATAAACATTCTAACCAACATGTGCAACAAGATCTGGCAGACAGGAGAATGGCCAACACCCTTGACTCAATCGCTGGTTATAACGCTCCCAAAGAAGGGTAATCTACAGTTGTGTCAGAACTACCGTACAATTAGCCTGATTAGTCACCCCAGCAAAGTCATACTCAGGGTAATACTAAACAGACTGAAACCATAAGCAGAGCAGATCATTGCAGAAGAACAGGCAGGCTTCAGAGTAGGAAGGAGCACAACGGAGCAGATCTTCAACCTGCGAGTGCTCTGTGAAAAACATCTGCAACACCAGAGCGATCTCTTTCATGTCTTCATAGACTTTATAAAAACGTTTGACAGAGTGTGGCATGCAGCACTGTGGGCAACTATGCACAAGTTCAATATTAATGCTAACCTCATTGCTGTGATCAAGAACCTATACAACAGAGCATCCAGCACAATATTCTACAACAGCAAGCTGGGAGATTGGTTCAAGACCACTGTTGGTGTCAGACAAGGGTGTTTACTGTCCTCCATACTTTTCAACCTCTTTCTTGAAAGAATGATGACAGATGTGCTCGAAAACCATGTCGGAACGGTCAGCATCGGAGGGAGAACTATAACTAACATACGCTTCGCTGATGACATAGACGGCCTAGCTGGCAGCGAGGACGAACTAAAAGAATTCCTTGCAAAGCTAGAGAAGACATCAAAGGCCTATGGCATGGAAATCAATGCAGAGAAGACCAAGGTCATGGCAAATAAGAAATTCACAAGTGAAATAAGGATAAACGATCAAAAACTCGAGGAAGTCCCTACCTTTAAATATCTAGGGGCTATAATATCCGATGAAGGCTCAAAGCCAGAAATTCTTGCCAGAATGGCCCAAACAACTGCAGCATTAAGCAAACTTAAACACATCTGGCAAACCAAGGAGCTCTCCCTTAGATCCTACATATGGAAGAAAATCAGCAGTCCCGAGCCTGTGCTCTTCATGGGGCTTCCGGGAAAACCCCCTCAGCCCTCTGGCCCCCTAAGGGACGTAAAGACTGAGAAGCCCCCCGGAGCGGTCGCTGCAACAAGCGGCCGCCTGGGCGTCCAGGACACTAGGTCGAAAACGCCTCCCACTAAGTGTGCCTCCGAAGAGAGGTGTGGAATTTCTTACTGTGACTCGCTATCAACATAGTATCACTCTGGCGCCACCAGGGCAGATATTACGAGTCTCAATGGTTTGGATCGCCGCAAAGCGTGGGATCATCACTGACCTGCCTTGGGTTTAACCCCCACCGGAAGGTTTCCTCAGAGCTGGCGACCAAAAGTGTTTCCAAGCGGTACCTTTTGCTATTCCGTGCTGGCGCTCCTGGCCCTAATTCGGCACCGCTCAACAGCGTTGCTAGTTAGTTGATGGGGACGTAACGGTCGCTTCGGAGTAACCCGACCCTCAACGGGTACTTTGGTTTTCATCATCGGCATTGCATCTAAATGCTTTGCCTAAGATCCGTACAGCGACTGTAATCATACATGACTAGCACCTAACACCTAACAACGGTCTTCGGCTGTCCAAGCCAGGGGTTTGTTGGTTTCAGGTCGTGGTCTGCTCCACGACCCTACTCGTCTGTCGAACCACGTAGAGGTCACCCTTTCTCCCTGAGATCAAAGATTCGACTAATGCGGTCTCTGGCGATGTCAGTCTTCCTGTATGGTTGTGAGGCTTGGACGCTCACCGCAGACCTCCAAAAAAGAATTAATGCGCTAGAGATGAGATGTTTTCGCAAGGTACTGAACATCTCCTACATGGTGCACATCACGAACGAAGTGGTCCGCGACAAAATAAGTGCTGTCATTGGCCCTTACGAGGACCCTCTCACCTCAATTAGAAAGAGGAAATTACGATGGTACGGACACGTGACAAGATCTGGAGGTCTCTCAAAGACGATATTGGAAGGCACAGTCCAGGGAGGAGGAAAAGAGCCAGACCAAGGAAGAGTTGGGAGGACAATATCAAAGAAAGGACCGGCCTGTCCTTTAGCGATTCCCAGAAGGCAGCTCAGAACCGTGACACATGGCATGAGATAGTGCGCAGCTCAAACTGGTGCTCCAACGACCCAGCGTCGGGACAGTTCAGTTCAGTTCAGAATATGGTAAACCTGGGGCTTGAACTATAGAAATCAATTTAACTTTGTTATAATGAGATTTAAATTGGATTTTTTTTTTATTTTTAGGGTCAGGGTTAGGGTTAGTTGTCTATTTTTAACATTAACATAGACAAACAAATATAAGGACTAAAACTAATGAAATCAATTTAACATTCTTATAATTACAATTAAATTGGAGCTTTTAGTTTTAAGGTCAAGTTTAGGTTTAGTTGACTATTTTTTTTTTACATTAAAACGTCATCAAATTCAGAATATCGCCTAGTAATAGTTTACTAACAATTAATAATATTGAACTACCAATAGCCAACACCCGGAAATGGCTATTGGTATTCGAGGACCAAAAGCCTTCTAGAAGCTATTGGTATCTTACTACCCATAGCGGCAGCCTTAAATAAATTGCGAGCAATGAATCAGTTCAGCAGAAATTTTATTTAAAGATGGACGTTTTTTCTTGTTGGTGTGACGTCAAATATCTTTACCCCCCTCCACATCGTCACAAATTCTTGACCCCCCCCCCAAGTCACGTGACGTCATTTATAGACGACCTCTATCTTCATTGGTGAATCGATAACATTAATGTTTACCCTTCTTTATAACTTTCGTTGTAGATTTATTATCAAAAAAAAAAAAATTCACTTGTTTAAATGCCTTTTGATTAAACTGTGAGGAGATTTGCGTCTATAATGAAACATAAATATCGGTTTAATTACCTGCATGAAAGCCTCAACTGCTCTCACTATTATCCCCTGCTCCTTTTCAGCTTGTGCAGCTTGTGGCAGCTTTATTTTTTTCTTTTGCTTCCGCCTAAATTAACACACATAATTTTTTAAAAAATTAAAAGAAAAACATTTTTCTATTGCGGAATAACGATTAAATTACGATTACAAATGGGGTTTAAAAAAACGTAGTTACAAAAACACCGAAACGAGTAACAAAAGATATTTCAATCCTGGGAGAGGAAGGATCCTTTGATGATGAAAGTTTTGTGGCTAGTGGCGAAAAGCAAATTTTGGAACCTCTTATCTTATCTTATCTGTTTCAGACGCTTCTTCTGTACATGAGATTATTGCGTCCTACGTATTTCTATGGTTTGTGTCTAGTCCTGAATTCTTACTAGAGTTTTAAATGATGATAAAGTGTTGGCTTTTCTGGTTTCTTCAGGCAACCCATTCCACGCCCGAATACCGGACGGAAAGAAAGAAAACGTGTATGTGTTTGTTTTTGCATACAAATAAGAAATGTGTTTTTATCTTTAAGTCTATCTGAGGGTAGTATTAGGTTATCTTTGTGTTGTATTTCTAAATTAGAATTAATTGCCTTATGTATAATTACTAATTTACTCTTGGTTCTTCTATCCTGTAATGTTTCAAGGTTTAATGATTTAACTAATGGTGTTATTCTTGTCAGTTTTGAATATTCTCCAGTAATGAATCTGGCAGCTCTTTTTGGATTTGTTCTAACTTATCAATATTTTCTTTGGTGGATGGGTCCCATACAGAGGATACATATTCTAGTATAGGTCTCACCAGGGTGAGGTGAGAACCTAATAATGACCATTTAGAAAAAAATGTTTTAGGAACATATATTACTGTTGAATAGGGCTGTCAATATTGTTGAAAAAAGCTGCACATGCCCTTGTTACGATTTGTAACGGCTACCCGTTGAAAACTCCATCATGACCACTATACAATGCAATCAATAGTCACCATCCTTGCACTTCATAATTTCACATAGTAACCAATGACAATTCTTCTAACATTTTATTGAGATCTTACAAGCACTACACACATTTTTTTTCATGCTGTAAGTCCATTTATCATGCTCATAAATTAAAAGTTTAGGATACTGAACATTCAAACAAAATATTAGCAACAATGACGTAACGTTCAGACATCCAGCAGCGTGAATATTTTTGTCCGTTAGGCATATCGGCTAGATCGCATCCGGGCAAAAAAAAAGCGACTGTCAAAGCAGCGACCGTCGTAATAGCATCTTCAAAATAACGACTGTATCAAAACAGCAAATTTCAAAACAGCGACTGTCATAATAGTGACTGCATCATAACAGCGACTGTATAAAAAATGCGACTTTTTTTTTCTTTTGTTTGTGATAATGTATGAAAAACTTCCTGTGTCTAGCCTACAATGTCGCTTATAAAATCAAGAAAAGGATAATATGATAAGCCATGTAGTTTTTGTGTACAGAAGGGACAATACAAAATTAAAAACAATCCCCTTAAGAGGTGTATAAATAAGTCGTGTTGTAAAGAGTGTATACATATTTTCGAGACACATTTTTTTAAAACAAATTAGTATTATTTTTTTAAAATTCTAACTGCTATTACTTCAGTCAAATAATTTTTTACAAGCTTGATCGAGATTAGCAAACATAAATGCAGCAGTTTAATTGAAGGTGATTGCGGTGGTAGGGGCATATGTGGCGTGTGGCTGCTCGATACAAATCGACTGTTGGACTTTTTGATCCTCGGAAGTTTCGATCCTTTTCGTTTTTACCTGGTAAAATTTTTGTTGTTTTTTCTTCTAATTTAATTTCTTTTAAAATAATAATAAAGTTAAATGTTATTATCTATTAGATAAACAAAACGTCATGAAATAGTTATTTTCAAGGTTTAATTTACCACTAAAAAGTATATACACTGAAAACCAGTCAACATTAAGTGCGAATTCATGATTTTGATAAAGGCAACACCTTTATGAGTTAGCAGCTGCTACAAGTCAGACAGAGACCTGACTCAGAGAAAACGAAGAAATTCGTGTCAATAATCACACGAATCACTGCTGTACAGCAACATTGAGATCAGTATGATCTTCTACAATATCTTCCAGCACTTGCTCACAATTTAGAGATAAATGTCACATAATTTAAGTTACCTTGGCCTTTTCTATTCTTTTTAAATCCTTTACGTATTATGTAGCTAAGACAAATTAAATTTTATTTTAAATTCTTTATTGATATAAAACTATTTTACACTTTGTATAGGAATGAGTGCTTTAATTGTTTTTAAGTTTTATTTTAATCAAAATTTATAATTTATAATTTCAAAAAATCCTTTATCAAAATGTTGCTATTTTGGGAGTTTTTATTTTTTACCACTCATTTATGTAGTTTTTTTTCACTTAGGGTCCGTGGGTAAGTTTAGACTATGAGAAGGGGTCTATGTGTCAAAAAATGTGGAACAACTGTGTTAGGTGCACGGTTGGACAAGAATAGCTATGCGGTAAAGCCGCTGTTATGTCAGTCGCTCTTTTGATACAGTCGCTATTTTGAAGTCGCTATTATGACGGTCGCTGTTTTGACAGTCGCTATTTTGAACCCGTGCCCGGCTAGGTGTAATTTGATCGCGCTGATTTCGCTCCACTTCACCGACAAAATTTTATAACAAAGATTTCATTACGCCGTGTCTCAGTTAATTCGCTTGGCGTTGTGTCTTACCCATCACACGCTTTTAGTAACTATTTGATTTGTTAAATTTACATTTTTAAAGTTTGTGCATCTCATTAAAAATCAGTAATTCTACGGCAACTGGTATTAGGGTTAACTGGTAATAGGGTTAACTGGTGTTAGGGTTGACTGGTATTAGGGTTAACTGGTATTAGGTTTGACTGGTATTAGGGTTGACTGGAATAAGGGTTAACTGGTATTAGGTTTAAATGGTATTAGGGTTAATTGGTATTCGGGTAAACTGGTATTAGGGTTAACTGTTTTTAGGGTTCATGGGTAACCGTTGACAGGCCTAATGTTGACATCATTCATTAAAAGAAGAAAAGAAGGTTGTCTCCCTCGTATTATTATTTTTTTTTATTAAAACAAAACGCATGGAAAGAGGTCGTCAATAAATGACGTCATGCACCTAGCAGGAGGAGGAAGGGGTTCTAACATTTGTGTCGATGTGTGACGAGGGGGGGAGGAAGGGGTCTATACATTTGTGGTGATGTGTGACGAGGGAGGAGGAAGGGATCTACACATTTGTGTCGATGTGTGACGATTGGAAGAAAGTGTTAGAAGAAATGTGACGTCACATAAAAAATATCAACTTTAAAGTAAAGTTCCTCTAAAATATTTGATTTCTTCCAATTTCTTTTCTGACATGTTACATGGCTTCACACGTGTTGCGATTTTACAGTGCGCCCTTACACTCAATACATAGACTACTTCAATGACAATAAAGTGATTTGAAACACGCTCTTTTATATAAATAAATAAAAATATTATCATACATGGGAAGGGTGGGGTAAAAGCTTTGTGACGTCATATTTGGAGGGCTGCGTCTTAATTTTTGTGACGAGGGGTACTTGAAAAATCTGCTATAATCGCGTTAGTTATGGACGGCTCTAAAGATACAGGACTAAACATAAACCATAGAAATACGTAGGACGCAATAATCTTCTGTACAGATGGAGCGACTGTAACATATAAGATAAAGACAATCTTACAAAACAATTTTAAAGCGAGAAGAGAGAATTTTGAAGAGACCCAGACTATCAGATGTTAAAAAAACGATATTTGTAGTAAGACTGTTGGAGATAATGCTCGATGAATTTTGTGATGAAGACATTAGGTGATATGTGCATATATTTAAAAAAGCAATTGAATTGGTTAATTCTCATAAAAAATTTACTGCAATTTACCAAGATAATAACAATAATAATATTAACCCCTGTTCAGACCATGACAGCCTATGGGACAAGTGAAGTAGCGTTCACAAGTTTCATTGACACTAACGAGCAGGGGATTGTGTAGTTAGCACAATGCCCCGGGGACGTTGCCAGTACCACGGCTCGAACCCATGACCCGAGTTCTTGCCACGATTCGAAAGTCCAGTCCGCTACCACTTAAACCACCGCGCCCAAGATATTAAGAAGTTCCTAGGTTGTTCTCATGTTAATTTTCTCTATCTAATTTCATTCTATTTCTCTAATCTGCAAGCTCTTGGCTAATTATTATACAATCATTAAACTCCAAGTCAGCTGTACAAATGAATCATGTTTAACCTTTAACTTCTTTAACTATCTAACTAACACTCATCCCTAACGAAATTCGTTTTCCTAACTCATCCCTATCCATATATCCGTCTGTCTGAGTGTCCGAGTCTGAGTCCGAGCGTCCTTCTTATACCTGTCAGGCTCAGCCCCCAGACTCCGCCCCCAGATCCCACCGTCCAAAAGTCAAAATTTCAATCAATTGTACCTGTACCTAGATAAGACGGGGTGGGGTGTTGATTTTATCCGTCATGGTCACTTGTTGTAATCGTCGGCTCCTCTTTCATCTAACTTCCCACGGTCTGCCTGACCAGTCCAACCGAGATAACACCCGAACGTCACATTTTCACCTCTGGCCTACTCGCCAGACCCCGTGGTGCCTAAAGGGTTAACCGCCAGACCTGTCCATAAGTTCGACCGCCCTAAATTCACGACAATATTTTTAAATTGTTGTTGTTCTGCTGGCTTTTTAAAAAATATATGTAATTTATATTTTAAAGTCTCAAGAGCTAAAAGTTGGTTAAGCTAACCTAAACCTATCCAAAATACTTACTTGAAAAGTTTAGTGTCTACAGCGGGTTTCATTGGTTCTGTAGATCCAGGTCTTTTGTCCAAGTAGAATCTCATTATTTCCATCTCTGTATCGTCATACTAAGATTATAGAACAATGGCAAAAGTGTCAAATACACGAAAAGGGGATGACGGATCAGATAATTCAGTGAAAGATATCATTTTATCATGTCTAGGGATTAATTGAATATATCGGTTTTCAAAGACACACACGTAACGCAATATGTTTCAACATTTAAAATGCGAGTCTTAAGAAAGTTAACTGAAAATTTTTAATTTCTTATTATACAAGATTTATGGCACGGGTATGTCCTATCGTTATTTCGACCATTACAAACCTGAAAAACAATTTTGATGACGACGAATTTTAAAAACAAGTTTATTTAAAGTAATATTTAAAAATAAATTTTATATTTTCACTTACACGTTATTATATTAATTAAATGTTCTGATTTTCACAGCAAATGACCCAAACATAATTAGTTGTGTCCAAAATATAAATCAGAACAATATAGAGGTTTCTTAAAAGAAAACCTTCTGAACATGGAACATACAAGCATACAAGCTAGACAGACGCAAGTAAAAAAAAAATTTACCTAAGAGGGTTTTAAATGTTAACTTTTTTATCATTAGTTAAAACAAGTTAATGTAAACACTTCAGAAAATCCTCATTCTTGTTAAAAACAGTGCCCAATGGAACAACTAAGTATGCAAGTATTGTGGAGGCCCTGAGGGCGGATTGTCAGTGCTTAGAGAGACGGTGTCCTTGGAAGCTGGAGGTACGAATGCAGGCGAGGAACGGAGGCCTACCTTGGATTCTTTGATATGGACGGCGACTGACCACTGGACTGGACGGTGGTGTGAACACACGCCGTAACACACGGGCCAGCTGGCCTGGGGGGTTGTACGTCAACTAGCTTGACCGTGTCTTATGAGGGGTTGTACAATGATTGATAGTTGACTTCGGACAATGGGAATTTGGGGGCGGAGAGTGACGGGGATTAAAGGTGACGCGCGGACGAACACAGCGTGTTGGTAGAAGCATGAAACTTTGGAAATTTTTTACTACATGCTTCCGACGATAATTGGAAAAAGAAAATGTTAAGTTTCCCACCTAGGGGGCCTGGGGCCCCCAAAATGTTTTTTTCATTATATGAGCTATATAAAATTTGAAATTCACAAATTCTCCTATTTCTCGAGTAGGTAGACTCATTAAACTTTGGGAAGTTAATAAATACACTTTCAGGATTATAGCAGGTGAAATCATATTTAAAATATCCCTTACTGGAGGGCCGGGCGCCCAGATTTAAAAAACTGAAAATCACTAATTATCACAATCCACATGTAGGTAGAAGCATGAAACTTTGTAAAATTGGTGAGTACAATCTCCCGATGAAATTTGCCGAAAGAGAATGGTAAATTCTCACTCATAGGGGGCCGAGAGCCCAAAAATATTTTTTCTTATATTAAAGACCGACTCATCACAAATTCCACAATTCATCGTGAAGGTAAAAACATAAAGATTTTGGAAGTTGTTGTAGGTCTATATCCTCTCAAGACGAAAATTGGCGTAAAACAATTTTAAATGCACACTCACGAAGGCCCCAAAAACGTGTTTTTTCTTTATATGTGGTTTAAAAAAATTGAAAATCACTAATTCTCCTATGTCCCGATTAGGCAAACGCATGAAACATTTGGGGTTTGTTAAATTCACTTCCATGATATTAGCAATTGAACAATTATTTAATATATTCCTTACCGGGGGCCGGGAGCCCAAATGTAGTTTTTCTTAATATTAACTATATAAAAAAGCAAAAATCACTAATTCTCCCATTCCCCATTTAGGTAGAATCATAAAGCTTTTGGATGTTGTTGGATACCCTGTCAGGACGAAACTTGGCGTAATATAATTTAAAATTTACACTCATTGGGGCCGGGGCCTCAAAAACATGTGTTTTTTAAATTTATATGTGCTATATTCAAACTGAAAAGCACTATTTTTTCCTATTTCCCAAATAGGTAAACGTATGAAATGTTTGGGATTTGTTTAATACACTTCCACGAAGGCAGCAGGTCAAATAATACTTAAAATTTCCCTTACTGGGCACCGGGGGCCAAAATATAGTGTTTTTTTTTATGCCCACACTCATTCATCACTAATTCTCTAACTTCCCGCAGCAAAGCGCGGGAAAATTGCTAGTCTATTCACATTAGGGATATTACTTGTATATGGAATTTTATTTCGAAATTTGCTTATCCATGGTGAATGTATTGTCTTGCATTTTATAAGTTATTAAAGTTATTTACATTTTAAATGTTGATAAGGTTGGGGTAAACCAACATTTCAAATTACAGATGAAAAGCTCACTAATTTGTATTATGTGTATTATTTTTGGCATATGGAATAAGAAACTTTTTTTTTTATACCTATGGCTACCTTAGAGTTGTTTTAGATTATGTGTGTGTTGTTTTTGAATGTTTATGTTTTGTTCATCTTTCGTTGAGTGTTTCTAGTTTTATGTTTTTCTTAAAACTTGAAGATCTTAGTAGGGCAGAGTGAGCCCAAAGGTAGACTTGTGTATTGCACTTGATAAGTATTGAAGATTTAAGTACAGCTGATCAAGCCCAGCAATAGAGTGAGCCCAGTCATAGAGTGAGCCCAGCCATAGTGTGACCATAGCCATAGAGTAAGCCCAGCCATAGAGTGAGGCAAGCCATAGAGTCAGGCAAGCCATAGAGTGAGCCTAGACAAAGAGTGAGCCCTGCCATAGAGTGAGACCAGCCATAGAGTGAGGCAAGCCATAGAGTGAGCCTAGACAAAGAGTAAGCCCAGCCATAGAGTGAGCCTAGACAAAGAGTGAGCCCTGCCATAGAGTGAGCCCTGCCATAGAGTCAGGCAAGCCATAGAGTCAGGCAAGCCATAGAGTGAGCCTAGACAAAGAGTGAGCCCAGCCATAGAGTGAGCCCTGCCATAGAGTGAGCCTAGACAAAGAGTCAGCTCAGCCATAGAGTAAGCCTAGACAAAGAGTGAGCCCAGCCATAGAGTGAGCCTAGACAAAGAGTGAGCCCAGCCATAGAGTGAGCCCTGCCATAGAGTGAGCCTAGACAAAGAGTGAGCCCTGCCATAGAGTGAGCCCAGCAATAGAGTGAGGCAAGCCATAGAGTCAGGCAAGCCATAGAGTGAGCCTAGACAAAGAGTGAGCCCTGCCATAGAGTGAGCCCAGCCATAGAGTGAGCCTAGACAAAGAGTGAGCTCAGCCATAGAGTGAGCCTAGACAAAGAGTCAGCTCAGCCATAGAGTTAGCCTAGACAAAGAGTGAGCTCAGCCATAGAGTGAGCCTAGACAAAGAGTGAGCCCAGCCATAGAGTGAGCGTAGACAAAGAGTCAGCTCAGCCATAGAGTGAGCCTAGACAAAGAGTCAGCTCAGCCATAGAGTGAGCCTAGACAAAGAGTGAGCCCAGCCATAGAATGAGCCCTGCCATAGAATGAGCCCTGCCATAGAGTGAGCCTAGACAAAGAGTGAGCCTAGACAAAGAGTGAGCCTAGACAAAGAGTGAGCCTAGACAAAGAGTGAGCCTAGACAAAGAGTGAGCCTAGACAAATAGTGAGCCCAGCCATAGAGTGAGCCCTGCCATAGAGAGAGCCCAGCCATAGAGTGAGCCTAGACAAAGAGTGAGCCTAGACAAAGAGTGAGCCTAGACAAAGAGTGAGCCTAGACAAAAAGTGAGCCTAGACCAAGAGTGAGCCTAGACAAAGAGTGAGCCTAGACAAAGAGTGAGCCCAGCCATAGAGTGAGCCCTGCCATAGAGTGAGCCTAGACAAAGTGTGAGCCTAGACAAAGAGTGAGCCTAGACAAAGAGTGAGCCTAGACAAAGAGTGAGCCTAGACAAAGAGTGAGCCTAGACAAAGAGTGAGCCCAGCCATAGAGTGAGCCCAGCCATAGAGTGAGCCCTGCCATAGAGTGAGCCTAGACAAAGAGTGAGCCTAGACAAAGAGTGAGCTCAGCAATAGAGTGAGCCTAGACAAAGAGTGAGCCCAGCCATAGAGTGAGCCCAGCCATAGAGTGAGCCTAGACAAAGAGTGAGGCCAGCCATAGAGTGAGGCCAGCCATAGAGTGAGCCCAGCCATAGAGTGAGCCTAGACAAAGAGTGAGCTCAGCCATAGAGTGAGCCTAGACAAAGAGTGAGCCCAGCCATAGAATGAGCCTAGACAAATAGTGAGCCTAGAGAAAGAGTGAGCCTAGACAAAGAGTGAGCCCAGCCATAGAATGAGCCTAGACAAAGAGTCAGCTCAGCCATAGAATGAGCCCTGCCATAGAGTCAGCTCAGCCATAGAGTGAGCCTAGACAAAGAGTCAGCTCAGCCATAGAATGAGCCCTGCCATAGAGTCAGCTCAGCCATAGAGTGTGCCTAGACAAAGAGTCAGCTCAGCCATAGAATGAGCCCTGCCATAGAGTCAGCTCAGCCATAGAGTGAGCCGCTCAGCCATAGAATGAGCCCTGCCATAGAGTCAGCTCAGCCATAGAGTGAGCCTAGACAAAGAGTCAGCTCAGCCATAGAATGAGCACTGCCATAGAGACAGCTCAGCCATAGAGTGAGCCTAGACAAAGAGTCAGCTCAGCCATAGAATGAGCGGTGCCATAGAGTCAGCTCGGCCATAGAGTGAGCCTAGACAAAGAGTCAGCTCAGCCATAGAATGAGCCCTGCCATAGAGTCAGCTCAGCCATAGAGTGAGCCTAGACAAAGAGTGAGCCCAGCCATAGAGTGAGCCCTGCCATAGAGTCAGCTCAGCCATAGAGTGAGCCTAGACAAAGAGTGAGCCCAGCCATAGAGTGAGCCCAGACAAAGAGTGAGCCCAGACAAAGAGTGAGCCTAGACAAAGAGTGAGCCCAGCCATAGAGTGAGCCCAGCCATAGAGTGAGCCTAGACAAAGAGTGAGCTCAGCCATAGAGTGAGCCTAGACAAAGAGTCAGCTCAGCCATAGAGTGAGCCCAGACAAAGAGTGAGCCCAGCCATAGAGTGAGCCTAGACAAAGAGTGAGCTCAGCCATAGAGTGAGCCTAGACAAAGAGTCAGCTCAGCCACAGAGTGAGCCTAGACAAAGAGTGAGCCCAGCCATAGAATGAGCCCTGCCATAGAGTGAGCCCAGCCATAGAGTGAGCTCAGCCATAGAGTGAGCCTAGACAAAGAGTGAGCCCAGCCATAGAGTGAGCCTAGACAAAGAGTGAGCCCAGCCATAGAATGAGCCCTGCCATAGAGTGAGCCTAGACAAAGAGTGAGCCCTGCCATAGAGTGAGCCTAGACAAAGAGTGAGCCCAGCCATAGAGTGAGGCCAGCCATAGAGTGAGCCTAGACAAAGAGTGAGCCCTGCCATAGAGTGAGCCTAGACAAAGAGTGAGCCCAGCCATAGAGTGAGCCTAGACAAAGAGTGAGCCCAGCCATAGAATGAGCCCTGCCATAGAGTGAGCCTAGACAAAGAGTGAGCTCAGCCATAGAGTGAGCTCAGCCATAGAGTGAGCCCAGCCATAGAGTGAGCCCAGCCATAGAGTGAGCCTAGACAAAGAGTGAGCTCAGCCATTGAGTGAGCCCAGCCATAGAGTGAGCCCAGCCATAGAGTGAGCCCAGCCATAGAGTGAGCCTAGACAAAGAGTGAGCTCAGCCATAGAGTGAGCCTAGACAAAGAGTCAGCTCAGCCATAGAGTGAGCTCATCCATAGAGTGAGCCCAGCCATAGAGTGAGCCTAGACAAAGAGTGAGCTCAGCCATAGAGGGAGCCTAGACAAAGAGTCAGCTCAGCCATAGAGTGAGCCTAGACAAAGAGTGAGCCCAGCCATAGAATGAGCCCTGCCATAGAGTGAGCCCAGCCATTGAGTGAGCTCAGCCATAGAGTGAGCCTAGACAAAGAGT
>MUZC01003120.1:393140-404640 GCA_002072015.1 Radix auricularia
CTGACATGACGAATAAATGTCATTAACACGGGCAAGGTGTGGACTGACATGACGAATAAATGTTATTATCACGGGCAAGGTGTGGTCTGACATAACGAATAAATGTCATTAACACGGGCAAGGTGTGGTCTGACATAACGAATAAATGTTATTATCACGGGCAAAACACCCGTGGAGTTTTAAGAATCACTGTATGTGTTTATTATTGAGATGAACTTTTACGTGTTTAGGTTGCTTGAACTTGAACTATCCCTTAACCCGACGCTGGGTCGTTGTGGCACCATTTTGAGCTGCGCACTAACTCATGCCAAGTGTCACGGTTCTGAGCTGCCTTCTGGGAATCGCTAAATGAAAGGCTGGTCACCTCTTTGATGTTGTCCTCCCAACTTTTCCTTGGTCTGCCTCTTTTCCTTCTTCCCTGGACTGTGCCTTGCAATATCGTCTTTGAGAGACCTCCAGATCTTGACACGTGTCCGTACCATCGTAGTTTCCTCTTTTTAATTGAGGTGAGAAGGTCCTCGTAAGGGCCAATGACAGCACTTATTTTGTCGCGGACCGCTTCGTTCGTGATGTGCGCCGTGTAGGAGATGTTTAATACCTTTCGAAAACATCTCATCTCAAGCGCACTAATTCTTTTTTGGAGGTCTGCGGTGAGCGTCCAGGCCTCACAACCATAAAGGAAGACTGACATCGCCAGGGAGCGCATTAGTCGAATCTTTGATCTCAGGGAGAGCTTCTTGCTTTGCCAGATGTTTTTCAGTTTGCTTAGTGCTGCAGTTGTTTGGGCCGTTCTGGCAAGAATTTCTGGCTTTGAGCCTTCATCGGATATTACAGCCCCTAGATATTTGAAGGTAGGGACCTCCTCGAGTTTTTGACCGTTTATCCGTATTTCACTTGTGAAATTCTTGTTTGCCATGACCTTGGTCTTTTCTGCATTAATTTCCATGCCATAGGCCTTTGACGTCTTCTCTAGCTTTGCAAGGAATTCTTTTAGTTCGTCCTCGCTGCCAGCTAGGCCGTCTATGTCATCGGCGAAGCGTAAGTTAGTTATAATCCTTCCTCCGATGCTGACCGTTCCGACATGGTCTTCGAGCACATCAGTCATAATTCTTTCTAGGAAGAGGTTGAAGAGGATGGGGGAGAGTAAACACCCTTGTCTAACACCAACAGTGGTCTTGAACCAATCTCCCAGCTTGCTGTTGTAGAGTACTGCGCTGGATGCTCTGTCGTATAGGTTCTTGATCACAGTAATGAGGTTGGCGTTAATATTGTACTTGTACATGGTTGCCCACAGTGCTGCATGCCAAACTCTGTCAAACGCCTTTTTGAAGTCTATGAAGACATGAAAGAGGTCCCTCTGGTGTTGTAATGTTTTTAACAGAGCACTCGCAAGTTGAAGATCTGCTCTGTTGTGCTCCTTCCTGCTCTGAAGCCTGCTTGTTCGTCTGCAATGATCTGCTCTGCTTGTGGTTTTAGTCTGTTTAGTATTACCATGAGCATGACTTTGCTGGGGTGACTGATCAGGCTAATTGTGCGGTAGTTCTGACACAATTGTAGATTACCCTTCTTTGGGAGCGTTATAACCAGCGATTGAGTCCAGGGTGTTGGCCATAGATGTTTAGGTTGCTATAAAAGTTAAATTATAAGAATATAAGTTAAGATTTTACCCGTCAGGGCCTGGATTTATTAATCGTCCCTTTGTCTGCCTTCATGTCCGCCTTGTATCAGGTGTCGATATACCTAATAAATGTTGAATACATGCTTGGAGTTTGGGCTTGAGTAGGGAATTCAACGCAAAAAGGAACCAAGAAGTAAACCCGAAGATATGCAAAGCCAACAAGGAGCCGTGCCTGTTCTAAAATTTTAAATTGCGATACATGCATTTTATTTTGTTCATATTTCTGTCTCATCTATGAAGGTTAGAGAAAAAAATTGCACCCATAGCTGCTGCTGATGTCACGGATGACCAAGTTGACCTTGTTACGTATGAACTCCAGACGTTAGTGTGTTTGGTGGGCATGTTAGTGTTATTGTTAACTCAGCGTGAAAGCGTGCTAAAGGGTGATCGACGTTATAGGAATGTGTGTACTGAGGCAGCGAGGGGAGGAACATAGTGTTGTATCGAGGGGTTCAGTTTTAAAGTTTTATTTTTTAGCGGTTTCGTTATTTCTTGTGTAATAGGGATGTTATGAATCTTGGAACAAGCGGTTCAGACATTGGGTGTTATTAGGGTTAGTGTCACCCGGGGCGGTAGCTCATGGTGTCACCCGGGGCGGTAGCTCATGGTGTCACCCGGGGCGGTAGCTCATGGTTTCACCCGGGGTGATAGCTCATGGTGTACCCCTCCTAATGACTTACCCCATAGAACTCCTCCCAATTTTCCACAGCCAAAACAGAATTTTACATTTCGGTGTCAACGCCTCCCCTGATGGTTTCACCCGGGGTGTCCCGCCTCCACCACACCCCCTAGTGACGCCACTGGGTCCAGTTACTATTACTAGGACGCCTGTGACAGATGAAGTGGCCCAGACTAAGGTCTTAAAGAGTAACTACTTCTGTTACAAAAGGTAAGTTGGGATATACACGAAAAATACATTTCATTCTATTATTACACACATTTGCGGTGGTCGAGTGGCAGCAGCGTCGACTGCCGTATCGATGGTCACGAGTTCAAATCAATGCGAAGACAAAAATTTGTCCCGTGGCCTAGGGCGTCCCTGAGTCCAACCTGCTCCGAATGGGTACCTAACCTAGGGGGTGCAGAGGCGCCACGTTTGGTGGCGCCAAAATGAGTATTAAAACTAATTATTTAATTTTATTTTGATGTAAACTAATGTATCCCAAATACGTTTGCAAGTTTGAATTTTGAAGCTCAACAAATATCTTACTTTCAAACTAGTTGGCAAGCATGATTTAGGCGCCCCATTAGGGGTCGCCATTCTACTCATAAACAAATTTAATATCCACAAGGTTTTATTAATGATGGCGTTTTTTTAAAAACTGTTACATGCAGGGAGTGTAAAATAGGAAGAACCCCTTTGGCGCAATATTTTAAAAAAGAATAATTAGTAAATAGATCTACATGTATTAAGTTTCTAGTTTCATCTAATTTGGCCCTGCGTGGCCATGAGGGACATCTTCATTAAGATGAGGATAATAATGTTGGAAACTTCCTCTCTGTGATCAAACTCGTTTTTCAGTATGATCCACTGTAAGAATAACACCTACAATATGCCCGAGAAAATCTAGGTTCAGTATATTTTTTATCACAGGAAATCCTAAAAGAATTTATCCACCTACAATCAGCTGTCAGTGAAATCAGAAACAAAAAAAAAAGTACTACGGTATCTTACTTGACTCAAAACTCAAAACCCGATCTAGGATACGGGAACAGCTTTCTCAAGTCATCAGATTTGTGGATGTGGATTTTTAAACTGAAAAAGTAACCATCATGTAATAATTTTTAGATTATTTCAGATACTTTCCAAAGACGCAGCAAACCTTAAAATAAACATATTAGACAAACTGGAATCTGATAACATACCCCTACCCGACTGACGGTTCCAATGTTATGACAATTCTGATGTAATGACTGGGCATATATTCGGCTTTCAGCAGTGAATATGTAATTAGTCGACACTGGAGGTTGCCTGAACAATTAGCAAGAGATGCAGGACTTTCTGCAGAAGAAGAAATTGCACGTGATATGAACAGCGTAAATGATTGACTCCAACAGGAGATTCCAATACGGTTTTTACGTCTAAAAAACTAAACATCAAAATTGAATTTTTACTAGACTTCAAAACTCTTTTCGCTGAGACTAATGGTGATCATTTATACGTCAAATATGCTTAGATTTTGGGGAATTTCGACGACATTGACGTAAGAGGTCAAATTTCAAATAAATTGTTCAAAATCCTTTAAAGATTTATTGTTATTTATATTAAAATAACAGATGCTTCAAATATGAACCATATAAACCGTAAAATTTCAACATTTTCTTTGGGGGTTCAGTGAGCCCCAAAATCTGTCGGTCCGACAAGGGGCGCAGATCTTCTGTCATATGCCCGGACACAGGTGACCCAAGATAAGCCACTATACCTAACAAACATTAGTTAGGCGTCTGGGTAATGCATGGGTGGAACAAACATAGCCGTGGCCTGTGAACGCTGCATCACTTGCCAACAGATCATCCGTCATGATCTGTTGACGAAATTATCTTCAGCATAGAAAGAGCGTCTGTATATCTAATATAAGATAATGTTAGAAAGTATATGTAACATGTAAAAACGTGACAAAAAACAAGAATAAAGCTATAAAATGAATGGTAGCGTTATATTTAATTCTTAAGATAACAATTAAACCAGACGTAACTAATAGTGGGATTAACACTTATGTGTGTGATCAAAGTGTGGCGGGGAAAATAAATAGCGTTGCGAGTTTTTCAGTTTTAAAGTAACAAGCTACCCCTCGTTTTTTATCGCTTACTCTAATTACCATCTCTCACTCACCTATCTTATATATCTTATAAGTTACAGACGCTACTACACTACAGAAGATTATTGCGTCCTTCGATTATCTATGGTTTGTGTTTAGTCCTGTATTCTTATTAGAGTTTTAAATGATGATAAAGTGTTTGCTTTTCTGTTTTCTTCAGGCAACCCAATCCACGCCCGAATACCGTACGCGAAGAAAGAAAACTTGTATGTGATTGTTTTTGCTTACGGAATAAGAAAGGTGTTTTTATCTTTATGTCTACCTGAGGGTTGTATTAAATTATATTTTATTTACCAACTAACACTCATCTGTGTTTCCTGGGAATAAACACCAACTGTCGCATACATAGATTTACTATGATATACCAATTCAGTATGTTTAGCACTACCCGTTATTGGCCAACTCTCACTTAACTTTGTGTCCCGTGTACATCCATGCATGTCCGTTTCATGGTTGGTTCATTTAATACGTAGAAAGGTCGTTGTCTGGAACACACGTGATTTGTGAAATATATACATTTTCATTCAGGTCAGGGCTTTGTGGGGTTAGATACGAGATTTTTTAAAAGCAGGTAACATGTGGGCCGTTCTAACCGGGGGGGGGGGGGCAATAAGTCATGCACGAAATAACTATGTGAAGAATGTTGTGAAAATATGTAAGCTCGGCGGATAAAATTATCTTTTCCTATCATTATGTATCGAATACATGTTTTGTTATATTTATAAAGTAATGAGACAATGTGTATCGAATACATGTCCCTTTATAATTATAAAATCATGAGACATTTTTTGCATCTATAAGGTACTATAAATATAAAATGTAATTCTAATTTAAAGTTTTCATCCTTGTAACAATAAACTTCGGCAATTGAATCAGGTTTACTAAGAAGACCCATGTCTCAGATACACGGACATATGCAGGAGAGACATGAAAGTAGCCAACATTGATATACAAAACTGGGAAAAGGTCGGTTGGTCGGCCATGTCTCAGATACACGGACATATGCAGGAGAGACATGAAAGTAGCCAACATCGATATACAAAACTGGGAAAAGGTCGGTTGGTCGGCCATGTCTCAGATACACGGACATATGNAGGAGAGACATGAAAGTAGCCAACATTGATATACAAAACTGGGAAAAGGTCGGTTGGTCGGCCATGTCTCAGATACACGGACATATGCAGGAGAGACATGAAAGTAGCCAACATTGATATACAAAACTGGGAAAAGGTCGGTTGGTCGGCCATGTCTCAGATACACGGACATATGCAGGAGAGACATGAAAGTAGCCAACATTGATATACAAAACTGGGTAAAGGTCGGTTGGTCGGCCATGTCTCAGATACACGGACATATGTAGGAGAGACATGAAAGTAGCCAACATTGATATACAAAACTGGGAAAAGGTCGGTTGGTCGGCCATGTCTCAGATACACGGACATATGCAGGAGAGACATGAAAGTAGCCAACATTGACATACAAAACTGGGAAAACCTGGCTGAGGATAGGACCACGTGGCGGGCTTTAGTGAAAGAAGGATCACTAAGAGAAGAGGAGCTAACTATGGAAGAGGCAGTTTTAAAAGAGTGAGTCGAAAGACCAGGCAACACTGTCCCACTACATTCGTGTGTGTAACATGCAGAAGAGACTGCCACTCAAGGATTGGTCTCAACTGCCATACCATGAGCTGCAAATAATAAAGATAAATCTATCGTCTTTCGTAGACGGACAGATGCCATACTAAGATGACCCAGACAGACGACTTCACATGGTTACTTAAGAAGATCAGCTTATTCAGAATCTAAATTTTGTAAAACAAGATATTTTGTCCATGCACGAAGCTAACGTCTTTGAGCATGTTGAAGTTAATAAACAAATGTTCGTTATTATTCGCGCAGAAACAAGCATTGGATGAATCCTACTAAAGAGCACCCATGTCCAATAATGGTAGTCAGTGGCGTAACTAGAGCATTTACCTACAGGGGTGACCGCCCCACCGCCCCCTAGTTACGCAACTGGTTGTAGTGTGGTGCGGACTTTACTGGAGACATGTTGTGGGCCGTTCTTTTTTCAACGAGACAGGGACCTGGTGGGGTAAACTTGAAGACGCTACAAATTGACGTCATACCACAGCTGGAGCGACTCGGGGGAAGGAAAACTGTTTCCGTGTATGTCCTGATGGCGCCATGCCTCATTATTCGACGATTGTAAGAAATTGGTTGAATTTCTATTTTGAAATTTTGATTGGGTGAAGAGAATACTGTAGAATGGACACCAAGGACTCCAAGGTATTTTTAAATTTATTTTTGGGGCAACCTCAAACAAATAATCTAATTTAAAAGAATTGCAGATGTCGACCATCTTATCTCATCTTTAATGTTTCAGACGCTCCTTCTGTACAGTAGATTATTGCGCCCTACGTTTAACTTTGGTTTGTGTTTAGACCTGTATTCCTAATAGAGTTTTAAATAATGATAAAGTGTTGGCTTTCCTGGTTTCTACATGCAACCCTTGCCACGCCCGAATACCGGACGGGAAGACAGAAAACTTGAATTTGTTTGTTCTTGCCTTTTCAAATTAGAAATGGTTTTATCCTTTTAATGACGAGCATTATAATCATTTGTGATATTTACAGGATACACAACGTGTTTCTTTGTTGATTTGTGAATGTAAGGTTTAATTTTTAAAAAACAACTAATTACGTTTATTTAACAGAATTGTTATAAATGCTATAGTGCACGATTTATTTATTCGTAAAGTTGACAATAGTTTAACAATGATATTAAATATTCGCAATAGAATCCTGACTTCATTTAAAATCAATAACTATCTTATCTTAATTATACAGACGCTCCTGCTATGCAGAAGATGATTGCGTCCACCGCTCATAAAGGATTCTCTGTTGGCAAGTCATGGCTATGAGGACCTCACACATTGCCCAGCCGCCTAACTAATGTTAGGTACCCATTCGGAGCTGGGTCGACTCAGGGACGCCCTAGGCCCCGGAAACAAATTTTTGCCTTCGCGTGGTTTCGAACCCTTGACCATCGGTACGCTAGTCAAGCGCACTGTCACTCGACCACCCGACTGCCTCACTCCCTTCTGCATTCCTGTCTCGAAACTGTTAAAAGCCTAGTCTAAATGTTTATAAAAGTAACTTTGAATATTTTCGCAAATTGAAGTTGTTTTATCTTTTATCAGAATTTTTTAGACAGATGGCGCCAACTTTCGAGTTCAGTAGCATTGAGCCATAGTTATAATAATGGAACGTAATAGAGCGGCTAAAAACACTAATGCTACTTACTGCTTATCTTTATCTTTCAAAAATTGAATTTTTTTAGCGTGTTCATTCAACATATTTAATTATTTTGGTAATTTCACATCAAATATTTACTATTGGAAATTTATTTTTTAAACCTAGATTTTATGACTATTTTTTTAAAAATAAAAAACCTAGAAACCTAGACGAGGTTAATAAAAAAAAACAAACTTAGATGTAGGTTAAAAAACCTAGCGCTGGCAGCACTGACTCTGGGTCAATTAAAGTCTAACATAAGATTTAGCTAAATTATTTCACGCTCGGTGACAAACTATAAAACTGTAACACCCCCGCCCCGGCCCCCGTTTTTCCTTCTCTTTATTTTCTTATCCTTTTCTAACTGATAAGAGAACGTCGCAAATCTCATTTTGACTTGTCTGTACCTCGACCCTCCACGGAACATATGCACCACGCTTCTCCCCTTCCTTGTGGCTTAGGATCATACTTGAATAAAGCCTTGGAGGTTGACCTCTAAACTAGTGGAAATGATTGGTGCTTGGCATGAAGTGTTTTCAAACAGTGTAGGTGTGTGTAGGTGTGTGTGTGGGGGGGGGGGTTGTATAGGTGTGTGCACGGAAGGTGACAACAGAAAAAACACTACTCTACTTCTACCATTGGCTACATAAAATGTTTTCAAAATTGTTTTAAGCCGAAAGTGTACTTATTTCTTTGACACAATTGTGTTAGTTCTTTGATAAATCTGTGCTTTGTTCTTTGGCAAAACTGTGCTTCGTAAGTTCTTTGAAAAAACTGTTCTTTGTTCTTTGAAAAAACTGTGCTTTGTTTTTTGACAACACTGTGCTTCGGAAGTTCTTTTAAAAAGCTATTTTTTGTTGTTTTACAAAAATGTGCTTTGTTTTTTGAAAAAACCGTGCTTTGGAAGTTCTTTGACAAAACTGTGCTTTGTTGTTAGCCTAAATATGAAATTCTTTGTCTGCTTCCGGGAATAAAACATCAAGAATTAGGTCAATATTAATTTCTGTTCCTCACTCCCCAGTTGAGGTTAACACAGATATTTATTTTGACAATGGCTACTAAAAACTTTCCTGTGTATGTGTGCGCGTGCTTGTATAGATGACAATATCTTTATAATGGTTAATTTGGAATCTTTGATGTGATCTTAATTTACGTATATAGTATTAAGTTTTATTAATGGGTGTCTCATTTAAATATGTAGTATGGTCCAGAAGGTCTGTACTTACCAGACAACACGCTTTCTAATCTACATCAGGTCGAGTGGGATCGAATCTATGCGAGGGCAAAGATTTGTCCCTGGGTCCGCTAGCTCCAAATAGGTACCTAACATTAGTTAGACGGCTGGGTAATGCGTGGAACCCTCATAGCCGTGGCCTGTGACCGCTGAATCACTTGCCAACAGATCATCTCTCATGGTCTGTAGACGCTATTATCTTCTGCATAGAAGGAGCGTCTGTATATCTAAGATAATATAATTATTGCTTTTAAATTAAGTCAGAATTTTTTTGTGATTATCTAATATCATTGTTAAACTAAAGTCAACTTTACGTATAACTAAATCACGGGCCATTAATCGCGGGCCATAAGTCGCGCACTATAGCATTGATAAAAATAAACGTTATTAGTTGTTTTTTTGTATTATGATTAAACTGTAGATTCTCTAAGGAACAAAGAAATACGTTTTGCATCCTGTTACAATTACAAATGATCATAATACACGCCATTTGCGTTGATACACAATCGAGACGATGTTAAAATGTCCATATACTTTATCAGGCGAGTCGTTGTTTCTACATCTACATGATTGGACCCATGAATTTTCTGCTGACGAAGATACAACACTAAGATAATTAATACAACCCTCAGGTAGACATTAGGATAAAAAACATTATTCTTATTCCGCATACAAGCCTACATTCAGGGGTTGCCTGAAAAAAGGAAAGCCAACACTTAATCATCATTTAAAATTTCTCATAAGTTTAATAACTAAATACAAACCATTGATTAACGTAGGACGCAATAATCTTCTGTACAGAAGGAGCGTCTGTAACATATAAGATGAGAAAAGATGGTCGACATCTGCAATATGTAATTTAGATTATTTGTTGGAGGTTGCCCCAAAAATAAAAAATAAAATAAAAAATTACTCGAGGCCAAGTCAATTGACCTTGGTGTCCATTCTACAGTAACCTCTTCACCCAATCAATTTTTCAAAATTGCAATTCAGCCAATTTCTTACACTCGTAAAATAATGAGGCATGGCGCCATCAGGACATACACGGAAACAGTTTTCCTTCCCCCGAGTCGCTCCAGCTGTGGTTTGACGTCATTTTGTAGAGTCTTCAAGTTTACCCACCAGGTCCCTGTCTCGTTGAAAAAAGAACGGCCCACAACATGACTCCTGCAATGTCTACAACACACTACTACCAGTTGCGTAGCTAGGTGGGTGGTGGGGCGGTCCACCCCGGGCGGCAAAAGCTCTAGCTATGTCACTGACTACCACAATTGGACATGGGTGCTTCTTAGTAAGATTCATTCATTGCGGATTTTTGCACGAATAATAACGAAAATTTGATTAACTTCATCGTTCACAAAGACGTTAGCTTCGTCCAATGACAAAATATCATGCTTCACAAAACTGAGATTCCGAATCAGCTGACCGTTTTAAATCGCTTATATTAACGTCACCGACGGCTCTGTTTTGGTCCGTACGATGGGGAAAAAATAGTCAAAAATGACCCACTTCCCGTGATATTATCGAGCTTACATTTAGCACATAGACACTTATTACCTAAATTTCAGATCGATCGAATGTACCGCAATTAAAATAATGCACTTTTAGCTTATCTCTTTATAAATGTATGGTGGCCGCCTGTTGTTGACATTCACGTGTTAGCTGGAGTTCACTCCAGCCATTGGTGAACACAACCCCACCCCCACCCGTCGCCTTTTTACTTCAAGAGAGTTCAGTCACGTTTAGTCTGTAAATGTTTGAATTATTCAATACTTTTCGCTCTGCGTCACATAGACTCTATAAGGGATTTATGGTAAAAAACTTTTTTTTAAAAAATAACCAGCTGAAGTCTTCGGTCTGGTTCATCTAAGTATAACTTATTCAACTGCCGAAGATAATTGTTACAATGATGGAAACTTTAAGTTAGAATTACATTTCATAGTTATAGTACCTGATAGATGCAAACAATGTTTCATTACTTTATAGTTATAGTACCTGATAGATGCAAACAATGTTTCATTACTTCATAGTTATAGTACCTGATAGATGCAAACAATGTTTCATTACTTTATAATTGTAACGGAACATGTGTTCGATACACAATGTCTCATTACTTTATAATTATAGAGGGACATGTATTCGATACACAGTGATAGGAATAGATAAATTTACCCGCAGATTTTAATATTACATTTTTTCACATCATTCTTCCCATAACTATTTGGTACATAGCTTATTGCCCCCTCTCGATTGTGAATATTCATTCTCGTTTGGGTAAATCTATCGCAGGCGAGCCTCATCATACGGCATCACCATAGAGGTACCACAACCTCTCCTTGTAAGATCCTGCACATGTGACAGGCCAGTGCCCTTTGGTGTTAAACGTATATAGGTAGCTTCGTGTTGGACAATGATCCGTGTTATGAGTGTCTGATTACTACGTTCAAGCCTTCACCAGGAATCGCTAATCCCTC
>MUZC01003120.1:416362-461945 GCA_002072015.1 Radix auricularia
ATTTTTTGTTGACTTTTTGACTTCAAATTATTTTTAAGTGATGGGTCGATTAATGGTTAAAAATAATTTAATCCTTAAAATTTTTAAGGATTAGTCGAGAAATTAATCGTTAATATCCGCAGCCGTTTTCAATACTAATTATTAGCCTACTAATTTAGTAAAATGTCCAAATTAACAAACAAGTCACACAGAAGAAACAATATAAACAGATATGTTTTCAAAATAGTAACGTATATTTATTTCAGTAGTAGGCCTATGTTTATTGATCTAAGAAGGAAACTTAGTTTATGCAAATTTATATAGAGCCCTGAGCCATATTTAAATTCCTTTCTACGTGGAGCGAAACGATTTTTCAATGATTCAAAGTCAACGTTCTCACCTAGATCACGTTCATTTCAAATTAATGCCAATCCAGACAGACGTTCGCTTGTCATTGATGAGCGCAAATAATTTTTGATGATTTTCAATCACTGATAACAGGAACATTCAAGTAAATGTTTATAGAATATTGACAAACAAGAGAGACCTGATGCCATTTATTTTTCAATCAAGAATGGTAGAAACTCTTTAAGTTGTAGCTCACTAAATAGTGGTGGACGTTGTGATGCAAGCAAATTTTTAAAGGTATAATATTCAAGAATGCTTCTTCTAGGTTAATGTGTTTGTAAATTTTGCATAAACTTCGAAGAGGATCTGTATTTTCTTCCAAGATTTGTGATGGATCAATACAATATACATAAATAGCTGCGCCCCTAAAGTCATTAAATCGATCATCTATTTATTTTAGAAGTGTATCCAAGATAGTGAAGTACGTTTCAGATTTAAAACTGTTAGTTGGATCATTAGCCCTTTAATCTCTACAAAGTTCGCCTGCCATATTTTTATTTTCTGCAATTCGCGTTTCTTTAAATTTTGTTTTTAACATCTAGTTTGGAATAATTTTCGTTCATAAATTATTAGACATCTACTTTCAAAATTTTAAAAAGCTTGATCGCTTCTCATTTCAACAAACTTATTTCTTCCAACATCGATCAATCGTTTTGCAATTGCAATGTCAATACTCTTGAGCTGCAAGTGGTTTGATAACATGAAAATATCAACCAACTTTTGTACAAATAGCATCAGAAAAAACAAAAGAATATTTTGTTATTAAAGCAGATAGTCCCATTGCTTCTGCTCTGACACTTCCTTTATGTTATGTCGATGGCCTTGAAATTATATCTTCTAGAGTGGCTAGAATAGCAGAGAATGATCCAATAACTGCATCAACTGCATGCTTACGGCCTACGGCTTGCCCATCTTGTATCAAAAAGTCATTTCAGAGTATCTACTGTTGATTCATATTGAGATTTTCGATTTTTTAAAAGAGTATGTAGACGTTGTAAACTAGACGTAAAGAATACNTTTCAGCTGTGCCAAAAACAACTGTATACATCACTGTTTACAGACATTGCTTTGATAGTGACCAAATTCAAAACATGAGTACAACAATGAACATAGATGGCATTGTATGAAGGTTTGAAGGCCACTCTTAGTTCAAGACATCACAGATGAGCCAACATATGCCTTTCCTCCTCAGATTGTGATATCAATGTCTCGCTTTTGTAATATGTAGTTCCACAACATGTCCTGATTTTGAAACTGAACGTAAAATGACATCTTATCAATTTCAAATATATCAATGGTCCGTCTAATCGATAATTACAGAAAATACATGTTCATTATCAATTACTGCCGATAATTCAGATGCAAATGATTGAATTAAATCAATCTGTACATTATGACTTAAATACATTTCATTTTTCTTTTAAACTCTAGATGACTTTCCAAAGTGGAATCATAGTTGGCTAATAAACTTGTGATTTAACAAATATTTCAAGTATTTCTACAACTAACATCGCTAAAGTCTAAAGCAAGAATTTTCTCTGTGTACTCTGAATAGCAAACCTTGTTTTGCTAAAAATCAAGAAAAACGTCACGTTTATCATTCGTTTCAATATTTCTCTAATCTTTTCCATTTAGCGATGCTCCTGACTGACCAAACCAGATATTACAGTTTTGAAATACGATATAGTAGCTAGCCAATATTGTCGTATCGCAGTTTAGTGTTGATTAAATTTTTCGTGTCTAGCATTCTTATTTTTTTTTTTGTGTGTGCTCTAGTTACACCTTTTTAGTGTTCATGAGGGCGTCTCAGGGGGGCGCCATTTTAGACCCAACTGGAGCGCGGGGGGGCGACCCGCCCCCCCTGCCCTATAGCTAAATCCGCCACTGATATATGTCCATAACTTGTGTTCATCATATTGTGTATGTTTGGAAAGATTAAGAGTGAAAAGTGTTATATAAAGGTTTTTTTTTTTTTTTTTTTTTAAAGTACAACGAGTCCAGTACTGTGCTCTATACATTAATTAATACATTACCCCAATGAAAAATTGATTTGATACTGACTCGTTATACGAAAGTTGTCTTTAGTGCTGCAGAAAGTTTTTAAAATTTTACATGTCTCAAACCATCGTAATCTCCCGTACTCCTTGAACGAATCTGAAGATGTTTATGTTAGGGGATTTCTCAAGTTTAATTTAGTTTAAAGATTTAATGTCTGGTGCTAAATCTATGTTAATCACCTTTTCAAAAATATTATTTTAAATTAATTCGAAAACTTTTCCTAGGATATTTCTAGCAAATTAAAAATGAATGAATTTAAATGTATTCTTTTTTTTTCTTTTCAAGCCGTTTGAACACGAGACTTGAAAACACACATCATGGGCAACTTGGCAAGTTCAACAAGTGCTTCCAAATATTCCAACGCAAATGGTCAAGTTCAAAAAGAAAAGAAAAGTAAGTCACTGCCTATTTCATTAATTTTTTTTCAGATGTCATTTCAATTATTGACATTTATGAATGATACATGATATCAGAGCATTAGAAAAATGAGCACAATAGATTAATAAAAATAATATCACCAGCAGGTAATTTTTATTTTGACTTAATGAATGAACCCCCCCTCCCACAAAAAATAAAAGTTCTAGTGTCTCTCTCTCCCTATCCTCTCACCCCCTCTCTCCCTTTCTCTTTCTTCCTCTCTCCCTCATCTCTCTATCTTCCTTCCCTTTCCCTCTCTCCTCTCCCTTTCGTTCTCTCTCCGTTTCTCTCTCCCACATCTTTCTCTCTCTCTCCCTCATCTCTCTCTTCATTCCCTCTCCCTTTCCCCCTCCTTATCTCCATCCCTCTCTCTCCCTTTCGTCACCCTTTCATTTTCTCTCAGTTTCTCTCTCCCCTCATCACTCTCCATCATCTCTCTTTCCCTCTCTCTACCTCTCTCTCCATCTCTCTACCTCTCTCTAGCTCTCCCTCATTTCTCTCTCTTTCCCTCGCTCTCCATCTCCCTCTCTCTAGCTCTCCCTCATCTCTCTCTCTTTCCCTCTCTCTCCCCCTCTCTTTCCCTCTCTTTCCATCTCTCTCCATCTCTCTAGCTTTCCCTCATGTCTGTCTCTCTCCATCTCTCTTTTTCTCTCTCCGTTTCTCTCTCCCTCATCTCTCTCTCCCTCATCTCTCTTTCTTTCCCCCTCTCTCTTCCTCTCTCTCTACCTCTCTCTTCCTCTCTCTCTACCTCTCTCTCCCTCTCTCTCACTCTCTTTACATCTCTTTCGCCAGTCTCTCCCTCATCTCTCTTTCTCTCTCAATCCCTCACTCCTTCTCCCTCATCTCTCCCTCTCTCTCTCTGTCCCTCCTTCATATCTCTCTCTTTCCCTCATATCTCCCCCTCATCTCTCCCCCTCTCCCTCTCCCCTCCCTCTCTCTCCCTCCATCTCTCTCCCTCCCTCTCTCTCCCTCCCTCTCTCTCCCTCCCTATCTCTCCCCCTTTCTATATCCACACTCTATCTCTCTGCCTACCTCTCTCTCTCTCCTTCGCTCTCTCTCTTTCTCTCTCCCCCCTCTCTCCCTCTCTCTCCCTCCCTCTCCCCTCTCCCCCCTCTCTCTCTCCCTCTCTCTCTTCCTTTCTCTCTCCCTCTCGCTCATTTTACTGTTATCAACTTTTAATTTTAGTTTACATATATTAGATTATAAAAGTTGCCTAAGGACAAAAAACTCAAAGAGGTCCTGCCAAAGCCAAGAAATCACTAATTGCCAAGGTCAGGTTTTATTTCATTTTACATCTTATCCCTCCATTTAAATGATTTTATTATCTCTGATTAATGTCAATAACTGTCTATATAGTTGAATATAATTGGAGTGGAAGTAAGATCAACACTAACACTTGACATTTGACATCAGCTCTGTGACATCACAAGTTTATCACATTGGTAACATGTGACATTTGACATCAGCTCTGTGACATCACAAGTTTATCAGATTGGTAACATGTGACATTTGACATCAGCTCTGTAACTCCAGGAGTTTATCAGATGGCAAACACGTGACATTTGACATCAGAATTGTAATATCAGGAGTTTATCAGATGGTTATGTCATAAAGGTTGGATAAAAATGGAGCTAGGGGTATAGGGTTCTTCATTTCTAAAACCGGAAAACGTCATAGCTCATTTCGTAATGTTCTTTTTTTAGATTACAATTTAGCGGAACAAAGTTTTGAGGCATAAATACAGTCAAATCATTATGTTTTCAAAATTGTTAGCTTAGTAAAATTACGAAAATGTTTTTTTTATTTTGCAAGTCCAATTAGCTGTCTTAAATTAACGAAGAATTAAAAATTAGCTGATAAAATCAATCATTCTCAATATACCTACAGTCACGTATTGACTCGTATCTTTTATTGATTTTTTAATGAATTTTGTCCTTAAAAAAGATACATTTCGATATAATGTTTCTATTAATAGATTACCGCCATATTATGAACATCCTATTTTACGTAAAATAACTATGTTGATAGTAAATTATTATAATTAATCTTAGTGTAATTTCTATTAATCTATGTGAAGATTAAAATAAAAAAGTCTTGCAACTAATATAATAAAATAGGCAGGAGTCAATAGATATGCTAGGAATAAGGAAATGGAATATATTAAAGTGTACATTTTAAAAAACTATTTCTGTTTTTAAAATGAGATCTTTTAAAGTATTAATATTACTATTTGTTTGTGCTAACAGATGTCCAGCATCAAAGTGAACCGTGCTACGACGAAACGGACATTGCAGCTATGAATGTCAAACCAGAGGAATACCTGTTTCCGTTTGAGAATCTCATTTTTGAAGGTGGTGGAAACAAGGGTTTAGCCTATGTTGGTTGTTTAAAGGTAAGAAACAAGGGTTGGTCCTATGTCTGTTGTATACAGGTAAGAAACAAGGGTTTGGTCTATGTTGGTTGTATACAGGTAAGAAACAAGGGTTTGGCCTATGTTGATTATATACAGGTAAGAAACAAGGGTTGGTCCTTTGTTTGTTGTATACAAGTAAGAAACAAGAGTTTGGTCTATGTTGGTTGTTTAAAGTTAAGAAACAAGGGTTGGTCCTATGTTTGTTGTAAATAGGTAAGAAACAAGGGTTGGTCCTATGTCTGTTGTATACAGGTAAGAAACAAGTGTTTGATCTATGTTTGTTGAATACAGGTAAGAAACAAGGGTTTAGCCTATGTTGATTATATACAGGTAAGAAACAAGGGTTGGTCCTATGTTTGTTGTATACAGGTAAGAAACAAGGGTTGGTCCTATGTCTGTTGTATACAGGTAAGAAACAAGGGTTTGGCTTATGTTGTTTGTATACAGGTAAAAAGCAAGGGTTTGGCCTATGTTGATTATATACAGGTAAGAAACAAGGGTTTGGCCTATGTTGGTTGTATACAGGTAAGAAACAAGGGTTTTGTCTATGTTTGTTGTATACAGGTAAGAAACAAGGGTTTGGATTATTAATGTTGTATAAAGGTAAGAAACAGGGATGGATTAAGACTGCATGGGGCCCCTGGCCGCAATCAAACCGGGGCCCTAGCCAGCCAGCGCCCTTTTAATCAAAATGATTGCTATAAGCAGCTAATATAAGACTTCTTTCTCTGTAATATGGGACCTTCTTTCCCAACAAAAAATATTAATCATGAAAAAAAAAACGAACAAGAGGATATAACTGTTTGAAGTGTTTGCCGGTAAATTAAAATTGAGTGTAAAAAAGAAAAAAAAATTCCACCTCTGGAAATCGATCCCAACATCGCATGAACCACAAGCCTAAACACTTACACACGACCAGCACAGCTTATATAAAAATTGTAAATTTTAAAAATATTATCAATATTCAATAGTATGTCCTCTTAATGAGCCATTCAAATCAAGTTTTTTAATTATTATTAAGACTATCGGGTCTAAATATCGATCAGATTAATTGGTAAGATTTATTAATTTATTAAATATATTATATTTTCAAGGGTTGGTGCAAATATTTGTACACTTTTATTATAAAATATAAAAAGTTTGGGTGCCCCAAAACCACCGGGAGCCCCTGGCTATAGCCCGTTCAGCCCCCACCCCCTAATCCGCCATAGGTGAGAAATATAAGTTTGGACTATTAATACTGTATAAAGGTAAAAAATATAAGTTTTGACTATTAATGCTGTATAAAGGTAAGAAATATAAGTTTGGACTATTAATGTTATATAAGGTAAGAAATATAAGTTTGGACTATTAATGTTGTATAAAGGTAAGAAATATAAGTTTGGGTTATTAATGTTATATAAGGTAAGAAATATAAGTTTGGACTATTAATGCTGTATAAGGGTAAGAAATATAAGTTTGGACTATTAATGCTGTATATAGGTAAGAAATATAAGTTTGGACTATTAATGCTGTATATAGGTAAGAAATATAAGTTTGGGCTATTAATGATGTATAAAGGTAAGAAATATCAGTTTGGACTATTTATGTTGTATAAAGGTAAGAAATATAAGTTTGGACTATTAATGTTGTATAAAGGTAAGAAATATAAGTTTGGACTATTAATGCTGTATATAGGTAAGAAATATAAGTTTGGACTATTAATGCTGTATATAGGTAAGAAATATAAGTTTGGGCTATTAATGATGTTTAAAGGTAAGAAATATAAGTTTGGACTATTAATTCTGTATATAGGTAAGAAATATAAGTTTGGGCTATTAATGTTGTATAAAGGTAAGAAATATAAGTTTGGACTATTAATGCTGTATAAGGGTAAGAAATATAAGTTTGGACTATTAATGCTGTATATAGGTAAGAAATATAGGTTTGGACTATTAATGCTGTATAAAGGTAAGAAATATAAGTTTGGACTATTAATGTTATATAAGGTAAGAAATATAAGTTTGGATTATTAATGCTGTATATAGGTAAGAAATATAAGTTTGGGCTATTAATGATGTATAAAGGTAAGAAATATAAGTTTGGACTATTAATGCTGTATATAGGTAAGAAATATAAGTTTGGGCTATTAATGTTGTATAAAGGTAAGAAATATAAGTTTGGACTATTAATGCCGTATAAGGGTAAGAAATATAAGTTTGGACTATTAATGCTGTATATAGGTAAGAAATATAAGTTTGGACTATTAATGCTGTATATAGGTAAGAAATATAAGTTTGGACTATTTATGATGTATAAAGGTAAGAAATATAATTGGACTATTAATGTTGTATAAAGTTAAGAAATATAAGTTTGGACTATTAATGTTGTTTAAAGGTAAGAAATATAAGTTTGGACTATTAATGTTGTATAAAGGTAAGAAATATAAGTTTGGACTATTAATGCTGTATAAAGGAAAGAAATATAAGTTTGGACTATTAATGTTGTATAAAGGTAAGACACATGGTTTTTTCCTATGTTGGCAAAAGACAAGCATAAAATAGGCCTACCATGATTCCGTATTGTATCCGAAAATTGAAGTAAAAATTGAAGTCAAAGGCCATAATGGTAGAAGACAGTTTGCACAATAAAAGAAATGAAGAAGTTACAATGGACTTTTATGAAAAATTTTATGACCCTACAAACGCTAACATAAATAACTATGGACATTTTCTTAAAAGATACAAAGGATTCTCTAACTATAACAGGACATGTGTAAACTAGGGCTGTTATCGATTAATTTAATGTTAACCGTTAACATTTGAAAAATTACCGAATAATTAACCGATAATTTTGATTAAGCTAAAAATAAGATGTATGACGTCTTATACTAAAAATTACAATGGAATTAACAAAAATACAGGAGATTAACATTTTTTAAATTTTAAATATAATTAGTTTAATATAATGTCAATCAATTAAAATGTTGTTGTTGTTAATTAGGTAAAAAAAATGTTTAAATATTTGTATCATTTTCCTAATAAGAAGAGCTTATTTTGAAGTTTACACTTTGAAAAACTTTTTTTTTAATGGAGAACTTTGTACGTAAAAAAAGCAAACTTGTTTAATTATTATAATTAATAATTTTTTTAATAAATCAAAAGAATTGTTAAAAATGTTTTGTTTCATTTTAATCGCTATTTCATCGATTAAAATAATTTTAAAAATTATTTTAACTGACACAATTTTTTTACCGATTAATCGTGAAATTAATCGTTAATTTCTGCAGCCCTAATTTAAACCCCTGCCCTGATTAGTTTTGGATGTTTAGACTCACATTAGCCAAAACATACCTCCAGGGCCAACATACCTGTTTCAGCTATCATCATCAGTCCCGTGACCGTTGCTGTCGTTTAGGGGATCGGATGGACACATCATCATACAACAATCTTGAGCGGCAGCCTTGAAGTTGAAGGATAATGTTTGAGTCATGCTGACTTGTCGCCCCTTTGCGTCTCTTAATTGTCGCTATAACTATAACTTGGATACTATAAATAATTGTTCCATGACGGCCCGCTATGGAGGTTATTCAGTCTTATCGTATATTATCTATACAGGCGCTCCTTCTATGCAGCAGATGATTGGTTTCTCTTTGCATGACAGATGATCTGTTGGCAGGTGATGCAGAGTTCACAGGCCACGGCTATAAGGGTTCTACGCTTGCCCCAGCCGCCCAACTAATGTTAGGTACCCATTTGGAACTGGGTGCCTCAGGGACGCCCTAGGGCCCGGGAACAAATCATTGCCTTTACATGGATTGGAACCCATGACCATCGGTACGGCAGTCTAACTCGCTGCCACTCGACCACAATCTCCATTGAATTAACAACATCAAAGATTAATTATCCCATATAGTCCTAGTGTGTTTATAGTTAGTAATCAGTGTAACACGAACTTTTTTCTCCAATATCCCCAGGCGTTTGGAATATTAAAAAAAATTCTAAGGTTCAAAAGAAATGATTATTAAAATTGAAGATCCAATATTCATACTTCAAATCTCTTCATCGATCCCCTTGATATAAATAATAATTTGAAATATATTCATCCTGTACTAAAAAAAGTCAGTCCTAAAACATATCTTTATTTTACTGTCTCCAGTATCTTGAGGAGATCGGAATGATGGGAACGGGAAGTCAAAAAATAAAGCGATTCGGTGGAAGCAGTGCAGGAGCAATAACTGCAGCTTTAGTCGCCCTTGGTTATTCATCAGGAGAAATAGAAGAATTCCTGTCAGATAATATTGAAGATGTTTTTTTGGGCAAGTATTTATATGTCAATTAGTATTTTCAAAATTGTGTTTCAATTTAGACTGACATCCTTATCGTGATCCTGATTAAAATTGTCTGTGTTTTTAAACTTAGCATCTTTTACCGTACAGTGTCACTCACCCCTTTTAAAAAATATATTATTAAAGCTTCATAATTATTATTTTTAACATTTTGTAACGGCACCATTTATCCGATCGGTTTAAAACTTTGGAAAGTTGCTGAGTAAACTCCTGTGAAGGGTTCTTGCATAATTTTTTTTTTAAAAATTACCATTACCACCCAAAACGTCTTTTTTTTATTCGATAAGCTTTAGAAAAAATAACTTCAACTTTATATATTGTAATTGTGTTATTTGATTATCATAGATAAAATTATTACAACACAAACCTGATATAAAAATATTATAGGACGAAGAAATCCGATTGTCTTCTCTTCGAGGCTGGGGCAGCAGTTTTTGTTTATTTAGCGCCAGCTTCTAAGAAGGTAATTCCCAATCTATTTTATAGGATAAAGACAAATATTGACAAACTTCTTTTTCTTTCTTTTTTTAACTCTATTATTCTTATTTTATTCATCTGACAGCCATGAACCTCTGGGAAGTCGTTAAGTTGACTCCAGACCAATGTTTTGGGTCTATAGTTTGTATTTTAATCACCTCTCTTTGGTTTCCAAGGGCACAAAATGTATACTTTTCTGATGTGTCTATGAAAATAATAACTTTTTTTTTTTTTTTTCTTAAATTTTTTATTTTTATTTTTTACAAATGCTATTTAGAAAATCGCTGGAACTTGAATAAATTTGGTTTGGAAGAACAATACATAAAAATACTGTTGGGCATTGACCGCCTGATGATCTCCTTCGGGACCTGGGCTTCAAGTAATATTTTTCGTAAACGTAAAGAATGTATTCCCCATTGGTCTTTAAACCATGATGACAAAATGACACATATCTCACCATGATGACAAAATGACACATATCTCACCATGATGACAAAATGACACATATCTCACCATGATGACAAAAAATGACACATATCTCACCATGATGACAAAATGACACATATCTCACCATGATGACAAAATGACACATATCTCACCATGATGACACAAAATGACACACATCTCTATTAGATTGAAATCTGAAAGGGTTTTTAGCTATAATTCTTGCACAGTTTGGGCCGGGGGCTTTTAATGTCGCTTTTTTTTGTAATGCAAGCTAAATATATATTAACTAGCAATGTACCCGTGATTTGCTGCGGTACATTAGGATTTCAGTTAAGGTTGAGAACACGCGTAACACCAATTCAAAACGCATATTGATTTTAATCTGAATCAAAATTGATAAACTAAATATATTAACTTAAACCGTCTTGTCTGTCTGTCATGGCCACACATAAAAACATAAACAAAAAAAATAAATATTACATACTTTCCGTGATGCGAGCTGATAATTGAAATAATTTTTTCGTCTTCACCTTTTTTGTTGAAAGGTACTCAACAGCTTCCCAAAAGGTTTAGGCTCCTACGTACACAAGACTTTGGAGATTTAAAGATGCGTCTTTTTTGTATTGCTCATATTGAGAAAAAACCTATATTTAGGCAATCGTCCCCCTAGTGAGAAATGACTTAATAATTTTTGCATCTCACCATCGCGGGAGGGTACTCAACAACTTTCCAAAGTTTCAAGCTTCTACCTAAACGGAAACTTGGAGAATTAGTGTAGATTCAGTTTTATATAGCCTATTTTAGGAGAAACATAAAGGTTTTGGGCGCCTGGCCATCTATGAGTTGAAAATTTAAAAATTTATTTTATTTTTTTCCCTGTTACCAACGCGGGGTTTTACAAAACAAGTACAGAAGGCTTTATACTTCTACCCACACAGGAAATGAGAGAATGAGTAATTTCAGTTTTTATATAGCTCATTGAATGGAAAAGCTACAATAGGCTCCCCTGCCCGCAGTAAGTGATAATTTAAATATATTTTCACCTGATACCATCGGGAAAGTGTACTCAACAACTTTCCAAAGTTTAAAGTTCTTTTAAAAGACAATTAGTGATTTTCAATTTTTACATATAAGAAAAAATAGTTTTGGGGACACCGGCCCCACATAATTTGGAATTTTAAAAATCCTTTTAATTCCGTTTCGTCTTGAGAGGGTACTCAACTACTTCCCAAAGTTTCATGCTCCCACCTACACGGGAAGTTGGAGAATTAGTGATGATTGAGTGAATGCATAAAAAACTATATTTGGGCCCCCAGTAAGGGATATTTTAAATATCTTTAACCTGTTACCTTCGGGAAAGTGTATTTATCAACTCCCCAAAGTTTCATGAGTCTACCTACTGGGGAAGTAGGAGAATGAGAGATTTTCAATGTTTATATAGCTCATATAAAGAAAAGAAATGTTTTTGGGGCCCCGGCCCCCATGAGTTTGAATTTCAAAAATTGTTTTCGCCATTTTTGGTCTTAAAAGGGTATTCAACAACTTCCCAAAGTTTCATGCTTCTACCTAAATGGGAAGTTTGATAATTAGTGATGAGACCGTCAGTCGGTGAGGGTTTCGGCTTTTATTAGTACAGATAATGTTTTAGTCATTTGATTGCCTTGAAATTTCTTTGGTGCAAAACGATTAGCCTGATATCTAAGAGGATTTGCACTTTCAAATTTGGCACTAGTTGTACCCAATACCAAAACGTTATTTTTCACATGTGAGCTCTTTAAATATTATTTTATTTCCCAGTCTGTCATAAATCTTTAGGAAGTAAATTTCTACGAATTTGTGTGTGTATATTTCAAATACAATTTTGAGCTCTTTGAATTTTAATATTTATTTTCTTCTGTGAGTGCTGTAACCCGCGACGGGTCAGCTTGCCTAGTAGAAATATAAAGCACTAGTAGTGCCGAGGTAAAACGGATATTCTTCAAAACAAGAGAAAAAACGTTCATTTCTTAAGTAGCACAAACAGCTTATTAAAAATCTGGACCAAACGAATGAGCAGATATCCCCGTGTTTTGTATTATTTGTGCTGAAAGAATGAAGGTGGCCGTAACTTTAAAGAAAATATAGACATATAATATGGTAGTTGTGCAAAAATACGATTGAAAGTTAATAGGTAATAACTTAAATTAATTCGTTTTCACTACGTAATGCCTAACTTTAAGGATCATTTGTTTTGTTGTTTTTCTTTTTTTGTTCTTGTTTTTTTTTTGTTTTTTTGTTTTTTTGTTGTTTTTTTTTTTGCTTTGGTCATTTCAGATGAATTTTCTACAACTGTTTACCCACAATTTCGATTTTACATTTTTGTGGTGAATACAAATTCATTTTCCTACCACACAGATCACTCATGTGGTTACCTGAGTCTACTGCCGAATCTCATTAGGAAGTTCGGATGGAATCCTGGAAAGAAGATTTTGAAGTGGTTTGGAGACAAAATCAAGGAAAAATCTAAGCTCTACAATCCGGACATGACATTTTATGATGTAAGAACCCATGTGTTTGATAAGTTTAAGTAAGGTTTTTCCGTCATCGTTAGTTTCCCACTTTGAAGTTAAGTCCAATAATATTACTATGTGGCAGTGTGCCCCACATATTAGTGTCAGTAACAGGCGAAATACAGACGCTATGACCAAGATTCATACATAACTTGAAATATGTTGTGAGTAGAGTTTAAGGGCTGGTCACTGGTCCTACGATGCCAATTAAACAATTGGGTCACCCATGGTACCTGTCCATGGCTCTATCATGCCATCACACAATAAGTCTTAGAGGTGTTAGGCCAGGCTTGACTAATCAGCGTAGAATGCGCGCATGCTCATTGACCATGGGGCAGCGTACAGCCAACGGGAAATGACCCGTGACGGAGGTACGAGCCGCTGAGGTCTGGGACTTGGAGAGATGCGCGCTCTTGTGTGAGATGACGGCCTAAGTGAAGGTGTGGTAGGGCCAGTAAATTTAAGGCGTACGGGTTAGTAGAGTTTTGATAACTGTGTTTCATGCTGCCTTAGAAAGAAGTCAAATAAAACATTTTATAAAACTTGTCACGGATGACCGATTTGTCCTTGTAAGTTGTGAGTTGCGCACGGTGGTGTGTTTGATGATCGCCTTTGTATTATTTAAGTTATTGGTTAGTGGTGCGAAAGCGTGAAAAAGTAATTGTTTTTGTTGACGTCATAAGAAGATGTGTATAAGTTTAGAGAGTTTTTGTGTAGACTGTTGTTGTGGCAATGGGGGACGCCATTAAAGTTTGTTTTGTTAGCAGTAGCCGTTATTTCTTGTGTGATAGGAGCTTTATGAATCTTGGAACAAGCGGTCCAGATACAATTATTAGGACGCTCGTGACACAACTATAATGGATCCTCGACTTTAATTAACTCCATTGTGCTATTTGTTTAATCAAACTAACAATACAGCCGCCACTCGGTTTCAACTATTTTAACAGTTGAGTGTTGTTAGAGCAGTGTAATTATGGAAATAATAATCTTTAATAAATGGCAACGCCTGCCAAGAGTGATTATTTGACAAACTCGTATATCTTGGAAGGGGGCGCGGTGGTCTAAGCTGTAGCGAGCTGGACTACCGAACCGCTGCAAGAACTAAAGTCGCGAGCTCGAGCCGTGGTACTGGCAAGGCCCCCGGGACTTTGTGCTAACCACACAATCCCATGCTCGTTAGTGGTGAATGAAACTTGTGAACGCTACTTCATTTGCTCCCATGGACCTTCGTGGTCTGTAAGAGATAAATAAAAAAAAATGTCTTGGACAGTTATACAGAGAGAGAAAAACGGAGCTGTGTGTTGTTGTGACAAACTTAAACCAAATGAGGGCCGAGTACTGTCACCCAAAGACTACACCAGACATGCCTATAAGAGAAGCACTTCGTATGTCCATGGCCATACCAGGTAGATCAGCTTTTTTTTTACTATTTTAAATATTCATTTAGCTAATCCTTATCAAGTTTTAAAAAAATATAATTTGTAAAACTATCTTGTAATTTTTAAATTTACAATGAATTTTTTATACATTGTATTATCTTGTCTGTTACAGACGCTCCTTCTATACATAAGAGTATTGACCGTTAATAGCTTTTGATTTTCATTTTTTAGAACAACAACTAAGGTTCCCTCATACTTATATGACCTTTTCAGGAATATTCACAGCAAGGAAATACGACAGCCATGGTCAACGTGATATATACGTAGATGGAGGCGTCCTGTGCAATTATCCCATACATTGCTATGACGGTAAACTTCTTGCGAATCAAAGTATTTGTAGGGACATTATATTTAGTGTGAAGATAAAGGGAAGTAGTCCTGTAATATTACATCACATAATAGTTATTACACTGCACGTGATTTCGAAAAGGTGTTTAAGAAGAGATAATATTACGTTACTTGTTCATTTCAGAGGCGTAACGACGACTTGGCATCGGGGAAGTTGCCAAGGGCGCCGAGGGCCAATCCTTTAATGTGTTCAAATTTAGTATTTTCCTTACTTTTGGATTTTTTAATATTCATTGGTCAATGGTGCCAAAAAATAAATTAGACAAGGACACCAACCATTAAATTATACAAGGGCACCAAAAATTAAATTAGACAATGGCACCAAAAATTAAATTATCCAATAGCGCCAAAAAATAAATAAGTCCAGGGCGCCAAAAAATAAAGTAGCCAAGAGTGCCAAAAAAAATAGCCAAAGGCGCGGAAAACCCAATTTGGCTTCTCGCCCATTTGACTAAAGTTAATTTTCGTTTCATAATCTATCTGTATCTAATTTTTCATTGACAGCTATTGCTCTATTATTAAACTTTATCTTAATATGTAGTGCAAAACCAAGTGCTACCATCAAAGAAATAATCTAATGAAATTTCTATCAATAGCAAATAGCGCTATGTTTTAAAGAGTTTGTTTTTTTTTTTTTTTTTAAGATGTTCTTTTCTTGTGCTAGAAAATAAATGACTATATGTCATTCCACAGGATGGTTTCTTTCAATGAAGAGTGAGGACAATTTCCTTAAAAAGATGACTCCTCTAAAAGATCTTCCAACGATCATGTCCAAAAAATTTAAGCCTCCCAATGATAAAACGATTGGATTTCTATTGGTAACTTTTGTAGCCTAACTGTATCATAAACAAGAATACGAGTCAATGGAAAATATCGTTATTTGTTTATTTTGTACACTTTTTAATATCCTTTATATTATATTAACTTCACCGTCGTCTCCTTGTTGGGCGGAAAAAACAAAAGTAAAAAATGACCCACTTGCCGTGATGCTCTCAAGCTGAAATTTTGCTCATAGACTTGTGTCACCTATCAATGCATGGTACCGTAATTAAATAAGTGCACTTTTAGTTTATTTCGACATAAATGTATAATACCCTTCTGTTTACATCCACAAGTTCGCTGAGTTCACTCAAACGATCGGGGATCCATACGCCCTTCCCCGCACGCCCTTCTTTTTTTTTCCTTAAGAGAGTTCAGTCACGTTCAGTGAATATGTGTGAATATAATCAAAACTTTTTGGTCTGTCTTATATATAATATAAATGATTTATAGTCTAAAACTTTGTTTTTTCGGGTTCGTTATTATATAACGCAGTACACCGGCCAATAGCTGGGCTCAATCCACTTTACAAACATTTTCAAAACTTGACAAGTGATTTGCTCTCTTAATATTCCTAAAATTCCACAAAATTATGTACCAGATGGTTGTCAGATAGAGCGAAATAGAAGAACATTTTATATATATATATATATATATATATATTGTGAAAGATGTTCACACACACTTGTTAACTTATTCTTCAATCACAAAACTCCAACGCAGAATTCACAAATAATTATGTTTAATCACTTCTTCTAAACTATCATTATTCCAACGAATACACGAATTTACACCACTCTCTAGCACTTGCGTCTATCTCCCTATCCGTCCTACTTCCTACATCCGTCTGTCCGTGTGTCCCTCCCTGAGTCTGAGTCCAAGCATTCATCTTATACCTGTTAGGCTCCTCCCCCAGGCTCTGCCTAACTCCCGCCGTCCGTAAGTCAAACTATCAATAAACTAGTACCTCCCATTAGATAAGACGGGAGTAGGTGGGTTTTACGTAATTTAATACTAGTCACTAATCTAATCGCCAATCCCCCGTTGGCTCCTCTCATCGCCCGAGTCGTTCGGACTGACACCTGGGCTAGACGTATGGTCCAACAGGTCCCATCCCGTCTACCAGGTCTTGATTACAGGTAATATCCGCCAGTCATATTTGTACTCTGGTCGCCTGGACCAAACCTGCCAGACATGCCAGACTTTTGTGATTCTCAAGATTCACCAGCCAGACCCATCTCAAGGTCGCCCGCCCTAATTCCCGACAATATATATAATTCTCTACATGGTCGGACCATGCTGGACAAGACGTAGCAAGCTGTCTGACCTCTAATCCCACTGACCAATCAGATTGCACGAAAAAGTAGTTAACATTGAAAATTTCGTTGAATTGAAGTCAATTAGTGCGTTTTTTTAGAACAACCAAATAACATTTATTTCCTAGTGTAATTGTTTTAACATTCGCCTAACACGCGGAGGTCGCAGGTTCAATCCCCAGTTAAGACATTACTTATTTTAATTTCTAAAAGTGTTTGTGTTTGTGCCCGTTCATTTCCTAATATCTCTTCGATCACCATAACAAGCACAAGTCGAGTGGGAATAAACTTGACGAATGACCTTTGTCAGGTTATGCCAATTAGTTTATGGTTGGCAAGCTAGGGTGATGCTGGGTTGGGGGTGGCATGTGGCAAACCAAAGTGCACATTTTTCCAGATCAACAATGCGTCGCAGTTATCCCAGCTCATAAGGTTCATTCGTGTTTTTCTGATTTCATCACAATGTATTTTTGTGTCTGTTAACCCCCTCAACTTTCTTTGCACTATCTGTGAGCAAATCTGCGGCGTATGCTAAGCTGCGGGCATTTAGTAAGTTTTAATTTTCAAATACAACACAAACGTAAACTAGTACAACCCCAAGATAGATATGGGGATAAAACACTTTTCTTATTTCGTGTGCTAGTACATACACATACAAATTTATACTCTTCCCATCTGGAATAGAGACATGACCAAACCAGGAAAAACAACATGCGGTCAACATCTAAAACAACCGAGAAAAACCGTAAATGACTACGCCCATACATGTCTGTGCCCATACATGACTACGCCCATACAGGTCTGTGCCCATACATGACTATGTCCATACATGACTAGGTCCATACATGACTACGTCCATACATGACTACGCCTATACATGACTACGTTAATACATGTTTATGTCCATACATGACTACGTCCATACATGACTATGTCAATACAAGACTACGTCCATACATGTCTATGCACATACATGACTACATCAATACATGACTACATCCATACATGACTACGTCCATATATTTTTATGCCCATACATGTTTATGCCAATACATGATACGTCCATACATGACTACGTCCATACATGACTACGTCCATACATGACTACGTCCATACATGTCTATGCACATACATTACTACATCAATACATGACTACATCCATACATGACTACGTCCATATATTTTTATGCCAATACATGACTACGTCCATACATGTTTATGTCAATGCATGACTACGTCCATTAATGACTACGTCCATATATGACTACGTCCATACATGACTACGTCCATACATGTTTATGCCAATACATGACTATGTCCATACATGTTTATGCCAATACATGACTATGTCCATACATGTTTATGCCAATACATGACTATGTCCATACATGACTACGTCAATACATGACTACGTCCATACATGACTATGTCCATACATGACTACGTCCATTTATGACTACGTCCATACATGACTACGTCCATACATGACTACATCCATACATGACTACGCCCATACATGACTACGCCCATACATGACTACGCCCATACATGACTACGCCCATATATGACTACGCCCATACATGACTACGTCCATACATGACTGCGTCCATACATGACTACGTCCATACATGACTACATCCATACATGACTACGTCCATACATGACTACGTCCGTACCTGACTACGACCATACCTGACTATGTCCATAAATGACTACGTCCATACATGACTACGTCCATACATGACTACGTCCGTACCTGACTACGTCCTTACCTGACAACATCCATACATGACCATGTCCATGCATGGCTACGTCTATACCTGACTACGTCAATACATGACTACGTCCGTACCGGACTACATTCATACATGTTTATGTCCATACATGACTACATCCGTACCTGACTACGTCCATAATGTCTACGTCCGTACCTGACTACGTCCATACATAACTACGTCCATACATGTCTTCGTCCATACATGACTACGTCCATACTTGATTACGTCCATACATAACTACACCCGTTCATTACTACGTCCAAACATGTCTACGTCCATACATGCCTATTCCCATACATGACTACGTCCATACCTGACTACGTCTGTTCCTGACTACGCCCATACCTGACTACGTCCGTTCCTGACTAATTCCATACATAACCGGAGACAAGTCCCACGTGCTCCTATAAGAGATGTCTGTTAGGTCTGCCTGTCCACTGGACGAGATCCCTCCATACTTCCCTTAATTGTACAGTGGGGCGGCCCATGTAACATAGGTCGACCACCCGAGACAGTTGAGCCCTCCCCTACTCAATAAAGTGGTCGTGGGGCCACCCATGCAACATAGTTCACTCACCAAACTGAACACTTCAGCCCTCCCCTACTCAATATAGTGGTCGTGGGGCCGCCCATGTAACATAGGCCAACCACACGAGACAGTTCAGCCCTCCCCTACTCAATATAGTGGTCGTGGGGCCGCCCATGTAACATAGGCCAACCACCCGAGACAGTCCATCCCTCCCCTACTCAATATAGTGGTCGTGGGGCCGCCCATGTAACATAGGTCAACAAACCCAACACTTTAGCCCTCCCCTACTCAATATAGTGGTCGAGGGGCCGCCCATGTAACATATTTCACCCACCCGAGACATTTCAGCCCTGCCCGACTCAAGAAACGGAAACGCATTTCTCCGCGTGGTGAGTCCACCTCGCAATGAGTAAGCTCAGAGGTCAGAGTTCAATCCTTACTCACTACAACAGGGGAGTCACTTGAAGAGGATGTGAACAGTACACGATTCAGACAGCACATCTAAGTTTAAATATTACATTGAAGAGTACAAGGGAAGAAAAGTCTATGTGCCATTATAAACATTTTTTTTTAGTTATCCCCTGTATTTGATAGAGGATCAAAAATAGTATTTTCTGAATGAGGTTTTATGAATATATTATGTATATGACATTACTAGAAATTAAAATTTAATTAGTGTATTTATAAGAAACATGTATAATTTTGAAGTTTAAAACTTGAATATCTGAAAACTACATAAATGTGACATAGCCGTTTCTGCCCTTGTACTTTGCATCTGTTTATCGGATAGGCAACCATAATGATGAAATTGGCGATAATGGAAATATATTTTTGGCAACATATTCTTACTACGCATAATGTTTACCTTTTACCAAAACTTATAAAAATAGTACTACTTTATTTATGTCAAGATCCTTGATTCCAATGGGGACACGGTGGTTGAGTGGCAGCGATGGTCATGGGTTCGAATCCATGCAAAGGCAAAGATTTTTTTCTTAGGCTTAGGGCGTTTCTGAGTCCACCCAGCTCCAAATGGTTACCTAACTAACAATAGTTAGGCGTTGGGTAATGCGTGGAACCCTCAAAGCCGTGGCCTGTGACCGCTGCATCACTTGCCAACAGATCATCCTTCATGGTCTGTGGACGCAATTATCTTCTGCATAGAAGGAGCGTCTGTATGTCTAAGATAAGATAATGTTGAGATATATTAAGTATTGTGGGTTTGTTTTGGCTACCGATATATATTTACTCTATCCCTAGACAAGGAAAACCAATCTTTTTAACCACACTTATCTCAGCCATTGTTCCCCTCTTCTTGTATTTGAAAATTTCAACATTTGTTCTATCTCAGTATGACGACACAGAGATGGAGATTATGAGGTTTGACTTAGAGAAGAGACTTGGCTCAACGGACCCCGTGGAACCCGATAAAAAGACAAAACTTTTCAAGTAAGTTTTCTGTATTTAGTAAGCCAAATATATTTTCACTCGAGTGATAATTTAGATTAAATTTCTTTTTTTTTTAAAGGCCAATATAGAACAACAACGAAATTGATGTAAGAAGATCTTGTTCAAATATATTATGTTTCATTATAACAATTGCGGGTAATCAACTACACTTTCAAACACATGCACATACCAACACATGCACATACCACCATATGCACATACAACCATATTCACATACCAACACATGCACATACCACCACATGCACATACCACCACATGAACATACCAATACATGCACATACCAACACATGCACATACCTTCACATGCACATACCAATACATGCACATACTACCACATGCACATACCAACACATGCACATACCAACATATGTACATACCACCACATGCACATACCACCATATGCACATACCACTATATGCACATACCACGATATGCACATACCACCATATGCACATACCACCATATGTACATACAACCGAATGTCTCCAACAGTCACAGTGAAAATAACGTTTTACAAAATGTGCCATGTGATAGTCTGTGAATCAAATTTTAAAAAACAGTTCGTTTAAAAAAAAAAAAAATTACTAAAAATCCTTTACATACAAGACATAGTTAAAAGTATTTTCATTATGATTCGTATCCCACGACAATCCCCAAATCAAAAAATTTAAATATCACACTCACATATTAATGATTTATAGTTTTTTTTTTTAAAATTGTTAAACTATTGCAGTTTGCCTGTTAAATTTCAGCTGCATTTGATCACGGGAAAGGGTTTTAAAAACATATTTAACATAATGCGCACCGCGTGACAGATTAGCATAAACATGTACAGATCGGGAATATATTTCTATAAAGTATCGTCAATATAATACGCATCGAACCGCGCGTCAGGAACATATTAAATAGGTCGTTCAATATTGTGAAGAACCTGGATGTTCTCGTGTTTAGTGTCTCTACTTCTATCAGTCTAATCTTCACACAGTACACATTCTTGGTTACTTATTGTTCAAACACCAACACCAAGACTGATGTACAACTAAATTCTGTTTAATTCCATGCTTCGTTAATTATGGTTACTCTAACACTTGTCCCTATCTCAGTGTGTCTCCCTATCTCAGTGTGTCTCCCTATCTCAGTGTGTCTCCCTATCTCAGTGTGTCTCCCTATCTCAGTGTGTCTCCCTATCTGAATGTGTTCCTCTCTCCGTCTGTCCGTGTGTGCCTATGTCCCTGTGTGTGTTTCCAGTTCTCGTCAGTGCGTCCCTTCTAATACCCGTCAGTCTCCGCCCCCCAATTCCCATTGTCCGAAGTCAACTGTCAATCATTGTACAACCCCTCGTAAGAAATGGTGGGGCTTGTTTAACGTAACCAATCTCTGGTGAGACCACCACCCCCATACCAGATGGCCCGTGTGTTACGGCTTGAGTTCATATCTCCGTCCAGTCCCGTGGTCAGTCGCCGTCCCCATCAATGGATCCACGGGTGGCCTCAGTTCCTCGCCCGCAACCCGCGATAACACCCCGCACCAGACCGTCACATCTGGTCTCTGATCCTCTGGAGTTGCCGCCCCCGTCCAGCTTCAAAGGACACCGTCTCTCTGAGCGCCGACCATTTGCCCTCAGAGCGTCCCCAATATAATACGCTCCGACACACTCTAGCACACAAATTAACATGCAATTTAGAGATAAATAGAGCAAAATATAAAAATTCATTAATTTAATTACAGTACATTCCACTGATCTGAAATTTTCATTTATCATTTTCTTCGGTGGCGCAAGTCTGCCTGCAAAATTTCAGTTCACCAACATACGGGGAAGTGGGTTGAAAATTGATTTAAAAAATTTCGGAAAGCAAGCCAAAAATGTTGATGCCACGAGTAAAGAATAAAATAAAATTTAAAAAACGTTAAGAAAACAAGTTTTTACTATAAATTTTTATATAAGAGACATAACTAAAAATCGCACGACAATCCAAATTAAAAAAAATCTAGCTATGTTTCAAATACATAAAGAATTTATAGTTTATAGCAATTTTAAAAAAAAGATTTCTACGGTCTGCTTGCTAAATTTCAGCACGATTTGAACACGGGAAAAGGTTGTAAAAACATGATTATTATAGTGAGCACCGCGGGAAAGACTAGCAATTAATAGCATTTACAATTACAGATCGGGAATATTTATTTTTTAAAGTATCGTTAATATATTACGCATCGCACAGCACAACTGAAAGTATTAATGAGTTCGTTCAATATAACACGCATCGCACAGCACAACTGAAAGTATTAATAGGGTCGTTCAATATAACACGCACCGCACAGCACAACTAAAAGTATTAATAAGGTCGTTCAATATAACACGCACCGCACAGCACAACTGAAAGTATTAATAGGGTCGTTCAATATAACACGCGCCATGAAACTCAAACACAAAAATCAACATGATACATATTATAGATAAAATAGAGATAATTTAAGAAATCAATAATTTCATGAAAATACATTTGATCAATTTGAAATGTTGAAATCCAATGTTTTGGTTTTTAAACATCATTTTTATCATTAGCACAAGTCTGCCAGCAAACTTTCACTTCAGTAGCATATGAGGAAGTTGATTAAAAATAGATACAAATTTAATTTTAGTCAAACAAGCAGGCATTCAAGCAGACGCCACGATTTAATATGAAAGGCCTTTAAAAAACTTAAATTTTCACCGTGTTTTTAATATTGCTTTGAGAATTCCCCCCCCCCCCCACATCTTGTTCTTAAGTAGTTTCTACAAAACTAAAAAAAAAAAAATATTCATGTAGTCTAATGGGCCGAACCTTCTTTTCTTCTGTTTGTTAATGAATGATGTCAGCATTATATACAGTTTCAAAACCATAATCATAATGGTAAAAAAAATAACTATTTTTGCAAAAAAGCATTTCAAGGTTACTTTTGAAAATATGAGATAAATTGTATTAGCTTTTGTAAACGTCTGCTTTTGATTTTTTTAATTTTTAAAAATTATTATTTTAAATAAATTTACTTGATTTTTAACAATTCCTCTTGCAATCTCTTGATTGTCACATGACAATCATTTTCACCCTTAGGCAGAAGCAGGATAAAAGAGACTCACAGGAAAAAATTCAAACTGAACATAACATGAAGGTTATTGCTGCGGAGGCTTTCATGCGGGTAAATGAACTCCTGTATTTTAAAGTACATGTATGTATGTATATATATAATAACATATACGTACATTTATATATATATATGTAAGTGAAACTCCACACATTTAAATCCATTGAAAATAAACCATAAATATACAAGTGCAACTTTAATCGACAAAATAGATCTAAAATGAAAGTTTGTGAAAAATTTTAAGTAGATATGTTATTATTCAGATTACAAGCATGTGAGATTGTGTTAATTTAAATAAGAAGACAATTATGGAAAACATATTGATTGATGGACTAAAGACATTTTGTAATCATGAAAGGCTTAAACATTATAGTATTCTTGGACTAAAAGTTTATGTTATATAGATATAAAATGTTAAAATGTACACCACACCAAAGGCAAAATTTAAGTTGTGCTGCAAAGCTAAATGTTATTCAGGATGAAAAAATCATGAATGTAGGAAATAAGTTTTCGTTTTTTCCCGAATAAATATTTGACAGGTGTTAGACAAACATAATCAAACAGATTTGGATTACATTGACAAAAACGAGTTGGAAAATGCTTTAAAGGATGTGAGTATATTATCTTAGATATCTACTTATTTTATATATACAGACGCTCCTTCTGTGCAGAAGATAATTGCGTACACAGACCATTTCCGTTTGTTGACAAGAGATGCAGCTGTCACAGGCCACGGTTATGAGGGTTTCACGCATTTCCAGCGGCCTAACAAATGTTAGGTTCCCATTCGGAGCTGGGTGGACACAGGGACGCCCTACGTAACCGGGAACAAATCTTTGCCTCCGAATGGTTTCGAGCCCGTGACCATCGGTTACACACATTGCTGAGAATTGAATTTACATAGTTTTTTTTTTTTTTTAAAATTTTTTTTTTAAATATAAATTAAAGTGGCCATGTTAACAAACATAAATAAATTTAAGCTTAAATGTTAATTGGATTTTATTTCAATTATTCTGTGTGTTTATTTCATCATCATTTTAAGAAAGATTTTTCTGAAGAAAATGCAAGATTGCTGTTTGATTTTAAAGGTGAGCAAAATGTGACGTCCGCCTTCAATGAGATGGACAAAGATGGCAATGGGAAGGTAGGTGTAAACTATTTTAAAAGATATATCCATCATATTACATGTAAACTGACGAATTTCCCCTTTTTAGAAAAAAAACCCACATTTATTCAATGGATATTATCCAGGGGTTTGCATAGTTAATTCACTGTTACAAGTAATGATTATCTTATTTTTATCTCAAATATACAGAAGCTACTTCTATGCAGAAGATAATTGCGACCACGGACCATGACAGATGATCTGTTTGCAAGTGATGCAGAGGTCACAGACCACGGCTTTAAGGGTTCCCCGCATTACCCAGCCGCCTAACTATTGTCTAGCTAGGTACCCATTCGGAGCTGGGTAAATCGGGGACTCCTCAGGCCCCGGGAACAAATCCTCGCATTGCGTGGATTTGAACTCGTGACCAAAATGATTATGACAATAAAAGAGGGGACGTAATTAGTTGTACATTGATTTGGTTGAAAGATTTAAAAGATTTTTTTTCAATTGATAATATGTTAAAATGTTTAACAGGTAGCGTTTGTAGAACTGGTTCAGTTCTTTGAAAAATGTGGAGTCAGGATGCAGGTAAACTTTTTAAAAAGCTAAAATTAAGATTATTGTAATGATGAAAGCATCAGCCAAAAACGTCTACTGTAGTATAAGTTTATAAAAGAAGCTCAAATTTATTGTCTTTTTGCACAATAAGTTTGTGTATTTTGTATTTTAAAATTAAGGTTAGAGTGAATAACAATGAGAAACATGTATTGATAATACTTCCATAGCAATATTTTTTATTGAAATAAAGAATTCAGTTTAAGAGTGAATGCCTTTTAGTGTTAACATTTTTTTAATAATGATATATTTCTGTATTACAAGACAAGGTTTCAAGGATTCGGAAGAAAAGAGGTCACCACGTTTTTGGAATTCCTGTCAGCTCTACAAGACACGCTCTTGACGAATATGAAATACGTCTTTGTTGGGGTAAATTTGTAGTCTAATTCAATGATTCTAGTCATTTATTAGATATTAGCAACAAATACGTCTTGTTGGGGTAAATTAGTAGTCTAATTCAATGATTCTAGTCATTTATTAGCTATTAGCAACAAATACGTCTTGTTGGGGTAAATTAGTAGTCTAATTCTATGATTCTAGTCATTTCTCTAGCTTATGTCAATGACAAACAACACAAAACAACTTCCTCATTGATATCTAGGTTATTGTCTGCTGCGCGAACTTTGAGCTTTTAAGAAAGATTTCGCAATTTAAACACTGGCTGTCACCAGACAAAAATTGACTGTCATCATACAAAATATATAAACTTTTATTTTTTTCTCTAACCCTCCCCCACCCCCGCTACCTTTTTGCACGAAACTGAAGAAGCAAATAAGAGTATGGGCATCTCAGCTGTATTTTTAAATTTATGAATCCCAAAATATTTGATCCCAACAAAGATTGACATTTGTTTATTGACGTCTGTTGGGTTAAAAATTGAAATTTCAGAGACTAAAAGATTTTGCAGCGAATTGTAATTTTCTTGTTAGAATATACGCATTTCAATTATTCATTTCATTAGTATAAGAGGTTTTAGATAACAGCACTTTTCTTATCCCGTATGCAAGAACAGACACATACACGTTTTCTTACTTCCCGTCCGGTATTCGGAAGTGGCATGGGTTGCCTGAAGAAACCAGGAAAGCCAACACTTTATCATCATTTAAAACTCATTTAATAAGAATACAGGACTAAACCCAAACCATAGATATACTTTTATAGATATACGAAGTAATCTTCGGTACAGAAGGAGCGTCTGTAGCAGATAAGATAAGATAAGATAGAGGTAGTACAGGACAAATTTTCAGGGTTTTTAAATACTAAGTCATTTTTCAGAAAAAATACATTGTACCGTAAGAGCTTGATGTCTATAGTTGTGATAATATGACATCTAACTCTCCTGGTTACTTAGAAAGTTTGCCATATGTCACGTCTCGTTGTCTAATGTTTTGCCTTGCCCTCCGCTGTAAACTCGTACACATAAATGACACACGTCTAGGTTCATCAATGCACTGTTTATTCCCTCGAGTATACAAGTCGCAATGTATTTACACATCTTTTATTAAACTCTTCAGTATATTTACGACACAGCGTAATGGCTTCTCTACCCACAAATCCATACACATAAACTCAATATGATGTAAGCCACAGGTCACCTGACCGACCATCGGCAACGTTAGAGTATATCTCTCCACTCTCACTCTCAATCTTATATCCCCCAAGTGGTCTCGATTGACCCTTGAAGTACCTCTCTCTCCTGTCCTCTGATCATACGCCCCCGTGATCAGAGTTCACAAACAATCCTCCCCGTGAACTCATGTTCACTCAGTCGAGACACAGTGATTCTCATACTCCTGACACCATATGAAATATCCCAACATAAGTTTAAACTCTAAAAGTCGCAAAGCCCGCTATCCTTAAAGCGTCCTAATGCGTTCCTAAATACCACTCTCGCTAGAAATGAGATCTCGGAAAGTAAAAACTCTTCAATGCTTGAAAAATAATGTATTCGACATCCGGCAATGGCGGCCGTTGCCCGCGCTAGTGTCACCGCTCGATTCGCGATGTTTTTGGTAGTTTTAACGGAGTTTTTTTTTTTTTTCAAAGATACGTTTTCGCTATACTTTATTACTAAAATAATAGTACTAAAATACAGGTAAATATTGTTTTTAACTCAGTACGGTCTTTTGAATGCGTAAAATAACCTTTCTGAGCCTAAAAAATGAAGTCAGTATGACAATATTATTATAAATGGACTTGACGAAAAAAAATTAATTTCATAACAGGTTGATCGTAATACGGGAAATTGTTACGAGAGTGAGGCGGAAGTTTATTGAAAATCCTTAAGCGACTTTAAGAGTTAATATGCAAATAAACAGATAACAGTCAAGAATTACTTAATTTATCGTTTAGCCTTCATTTTAACATATATGTAGAATTGTGGAAATACGCATTTATGCACGGGCCTCGCTCCCTTTATTGGATGACGTCACGAGGGAGAGTTGTCACACATTTGCGACGATGTTAAAATAAAATTCCACTAAAATTTCGTTTGCTTGTCACTTGTTTATTGACGTTTTACATGGCTTCACGTGTGTTACAATACAAGAGTGCAGCATTATACTAAATACATACTTACATGACAGAAATGTGAATTTAAACATTCTCATTTTCAAATAGAAAATATGGCTTATTTTGGGGTGGGGGCAAAGCTTTATGGCATCATATAAAAAGGGGAAAGGGTATAACTTTTGTGACGATCTGTGTCTAAGAGGCCCGGTGAAAAAATTGGTAAAATTGCAGGACGTCATTCATGGACACCTGTTCATGGGGCCTCACTCATCTTTTGTTGCCTTGGGCCCAGGGCCCGACTAATCTTTTGTTACCTTGGGTCCGTGGCCCCACTCATCTTTTTTTTTCCTTGGGCCCATGGCCTCACTCATCTTTTGTTGCCTTGGGTCCAGGGCCCCACTCATCTTTCGTTGCCATCGGCCCAGGGCCCCACTCATCTTTGTTGCTTTGAACCCTTGGCCCCACTCATATTTTGTTACCTTGAGCCTGTGGCCCCACTCATCTTTTGTTGCCTTGGGACATGGGCCCCACTCATCTTTTGTTGCCTTTGGGACAGGCGCCCCACTCATCTTTCGTTGCCTTGGGCCCGTGGCCCCACTCATCTTCTGTTGCCTTGGGCCCGTGGCCCCACTCAGCTTTTCGTCTAGTGATTGGCAGTTTGAGGGCCCCATTAGCTATCGAGGCCCGCACTGTCAACTGCCTTTTATTATTATAGAAGTATTAGCAACTATTTTTTTGTGTGTATATTCTACAGGAAAAAGATGTGCACAGAACGGTGGGAATAAACACAGGCCATGTTGGTACATCTGATTACAATTTGGAGGAAGCGGACAGAAAATTTGTTATAGAAGTAAGTTTTTACACACACACATATATGGATCTTAACCAAAGTTTGTATTTAAATACTTAATAGCCAATATTAAAATACTATAGGGAAGTCAACCCCTAATGGGCGCTCTTTTGGGGCTTGGGGCCCATAATATCTATTTTCTTAAAGGCTTCAGATTGTATTCCCCAATTCAATTATTAAAGATCTTGACATATAAAAATAATTGTATCCATTATTATCCTTATTGAAATAAACAGGTGTTTTCAACTTTATATTTTGTCCTGAATGGGCCTCGAATGGGCTCTAGGGCTTTTAATGTCACATTTTGCTAATAATAGCTATATAAAAAAATAAGTTTATGTGTTAGCTAATCAGTAGATGAAAGGATCTTTATAAAAAAATTATACAAAATCTTGGTAGCCCATATTAAATACTTAAGGGCACTGAACTTTAAATGTCAATTTCTTCAGGGCAGAGGGGCCAATTTTTTTTTTCGTAAATGTTTAAGATATTTTTCCCATTCAATTTTTAACGATCTTGAGAAATATATCGATGTTGAAAATGAATTAAATGAACATGTTTTTGAAATTGAAATCTTGCTCGGAATGTGCCCTGAACTGAACTGAATTGAACTGTCCTTTAACCCGACGCTGGGTCGTTGAGTCACCAATTTGAGCTGCTCACTATCTCATGCCATGTGTCACGGTTCTAAGTTGCCTTCTGGGAATCTCTAAATGACAGGCCGGTCCACTCTTTGATATTGTCCTCCCAACTCTTCCTTGGTCTGCCTCTTTTCCTTCTTCCCTGGACTGTGCCTTCCAATATCGTCTTTGCGAGACCTCCAGATCTTGTCACGTGTCCGTACCATCGTAATTTCCTCTTTTTAATTGAGGTGAGAAGGTCCTCGTAAGGGCCAATGACAGCACTTATTTTGTCGCGGACCGCTTCGTTCGCGATGTGCGCCGTGTAGGAGATGTTTAGTATCTTTCGAAAACATCTCATCTCAAGCGCATTGATTCTTTTTTGGAGGTCTGCAGTGAGCGTCCAAGCCTCACAACCATACAAGAAGACTGACATCGCCAGAGAGCGCATTAGTCGAATCTTTGCAGGGAGAGCTCCTTGCTTTGCCAGATGTGTTTAAGTTTGCTTAATGCTGCAGTTGTTTGTGCCATTCTGGCAAGAATTTCTGGCTTTGAGCCTTCATCGGATATTATAGCCCCTAGATATTTAAAGGTAGGGACCTCCTCGAGTTTTTGCTCGTTTATCCGTATTTCACATGTGAATTTCTTATTTGCCATGACCTTGGTCTTCTCTGCAATGATTTCCATGACATATGCCTTTGATGTCTTCTCTGGCTTTGCAAGGAATTCTTTTAGTTCGTCCTCGCTGCCAGCTAGGCCGTCTATGTCATCGGCGAAGCGTAGGTTAGTTTTAGTTCTCCCTCCGATGCTGACCGTTCCGACATGGTTTTCGAGCACATCTGTTATAATTCTTTGTAGGAAGAGGTTGAAGAGGATGGGGGAGAGTAAACACCCTTGTCTGACACCAACAGTGGTCTTGAACCAATCTCCCAGCTTGCTGTTGTAGAGTACTGCGCTGGTTGCTCTGTTGTACAGGTTCTTGATCACAGCAATGAGGTTAGCATTAATATTGAACTTGTGCATGGTTGCCCACAGTGCTGCATGCCACACTCTGTCAAACGCCTTTTTAAAGTCTATGAAGACATGAAAGAGGTCGCTCAGGTGTTGCAGATGTTTTTCACAGAGCACTCGCAGGTTAAAGATCTGCTCCGCTGTGCTCCTTCCTACTCTGAAGCCTGCCTGTTCTTCTGCAATGATCTGCTCTGCTTGTGGTTTCAGTCTGTTTAGTATTACAATGAGCATGACTTTGTCCTGGGCCCCTTAAATGTGTTTTCCTCTTATATTTATCTACATATCTATATATAAAAATCAAAGTATGCATGTATGATTTTGTCTATTAAAACTAACTGAAAATCCTACATGTGGAAGAAAATCAGCAGTCCCGAGCCTGCGCTCTTCATGGGGCTTCCCGGAAAACCCCCTCAGCCCCCTGGCCCCCTAAGGGACGTAAGGACTGAGAAGCCCCCCCCCCCCTTAGCGGTCCTGCTACAAGCGGCCGCCTGGGCGTCCAGGGCACTGGGCCGAAAACGCCTCCCACTAAAGTGTGCCTCCCGAGGGAGGTGTGGAATTTCCCTACTGTGACTCGCTATCAACATAGTATCACTTTGGCGCCACCACGGCAAAGCTTACGAGTCTATATAGTTTAGATCGCCGCAAAGCGTGGGGATCATCACTGACCTAACTAGGGTTTAANCCCCACCGGAAGGTTTCCTCAGAGCTGGCGACCAAAAGCGTTTCCTAGCGGTACCTTTTGCTATTCCGTACTGGCGCTCCTGGCCCTAAACCGGCACCGCTCAACAGCGTTGCTAGTTAATTGAGGGGGACGAAACGGTCGCTTCGGAGTAACCCAACCCTCAACGGGTACTTTGGTTTTCATCATCGGCATTGCATCTAAATGCTTTGCCTAAGATCCGTACAGCGACTGTAATCATGTTTGACTAGCACCTAACGCCTAACAACGGCCTTCGGCTATCCAAGCCTGGGGTTTGTCGGTTTCAGGTCGCAATGTGCACCACGACCTTACTCGTCTGTCGAACCACGTAGAGGTCACCCCATCTCTCCCACATTTCTACTAACTAAACCATTCGCCCGATCACGATGATGCTTAAGGATACTGTTGATTATGCTTCAGGGATGGCTTTGTGAAAACATTTTTTTAAAACATTGACACTTGGGTGCCGGGGGCCGAAATTATATTTGTACTAGTTATATAAACATTAGTTTAAGCATCGGCTTCTTGGAAAATGAATGTATCTTGACCAAACTTAGTGCATACAATACTTTATAGTGCACATTAAAATGCCATATGGTTTTGAACTCCTAATTTCTATTACTTTTGGGCCGGGGACCCAAAATCTTTAATTTTGTAACTTTTTTATATTTTATTTCATTTATGATATTACACTACATTGAAAGATATTGAAAAATGTATTTATTATTATTTATATTGAAATAATCATGATATTAAACTTATTTTCTTGCACCGATTGGGCCTAGGGGCCCTTACTTTCATTTTTTGCTTGTATGAGCTATATACAAATTAGTTTCAGCGCTATCTACTTGTTAAATTGATGGATCTTAACCAAATTTTGTAATTATATTCTTGATTCTTGATAGTCAATATTAAAATACTATAGGTAGGTCATCTCCTAAGGGCCGCTCTTTTGGGGCCTGGGGGCCCATAATACCTATTTTTCAAAACTTTAAGATTGTATTCCCCAATTCAATTATTAAAGATCTTAACAAATGATGATAAATGTATCCATTATTATCCATCTTAAAATAAACAGGTGTTTTCAACTTTAAATCCTGTTGTGAATGGGCCTTGGGGCCCTTAATGTCAAAATTTAATAATAAAAGCTATAACAAATAAGTTTATGTGTGAGCTACTGAGTAGATGAATTGATCTTTTTAAAAAATTGTATACAAAAACTTGAGACTGTTAAGAACGCTCATGGGATAGTAACTGTCAACTTTTTTCTCTCAATTTAAAAACACTTGGGGCGCCGGGGGCCTATAATGTCATTTTTTTTTACTTATATGAGGTATATAAAAATTAGTTTAAGCACTAACTACTTACTATATTTATTGATCTTAACCAAACTTTGTATATAAATACTTACTAGGTAGTATTAAAATACCATAGTGCACTGAACCCTTAATGTCAACTCCTTCGGGGCTATGGGTAAAAAATACCTGTTTTCGTAAACGTTTAATATTTATTCCCCAAATCAATTATTAAAGGTCTTGACAAATAATGATAAATGTATCCATTACTATCCTTATTTAAATGAACAGATGTTTTGAACTTTATATCTTGGCCTGAATGGGTCCCTTAATGTTTTTTTTCGTTGCTTATATGAGCGATATAAAATAGTTTAAGCGCTAGCTACTTGGTAAATTGATGGATCTTAACCAAACTTTTCAGTAAAGGTTTGATATATTTTTTCCCCTTTTCAATTTTTAATGGTCTTGACAAATAATGACAAATATATATGGTATCATGCAAACTGAAATGAACAGGTGTTTTCAACTTTATATCTTGCACTGAATTGGCCCCATCATGTCATTTTTTAAATATTTTTTTATTGCTTAAATACGGTTATGCGTTAAGTTTTTTTAAATGAATTGATCTTAAACAAAATTGTATTATAAAATCTTGGTAGCCCATATTAAAATGATATAGGGCACTGAACTTCTAATGTCAATTCTATCTGGGCCGGGGGCCCCGAATGTCTGTTTTTGGTATATGCTTAACATATTTTCCCCATTTTATTTTTCACTATCTAAAGGAATATATTCATGAAGGAAATGAATTAAAATTAACCGCTATTTGAAATTGACAACTTGCACAGAATGGGCACAACGGCCCTTAAATGTCATTTTTTTCCTTATATTACCTTCAAAAAAATATAATTAGTTCTAGTTTAAGTTACTGATAAAATAACGGATGTAACCAATCTTAGTACATAAAAACTCAAGAGTCTATAAATAATTACTATAGGTAACTCAACACTTTATGTTCATTCCCTTGGGCAGGCGTCCCCGAATGTTTTTGTAATGCACGTTAATAATTTAATTCCCCAATCAATTTTACATACGATTGAGAAACATAGGTTGAGTGCTAATTATCACTAATTTTAGAGCCTGGCCCTTTAATGTCGTTTTTTTAAGCTTTTAATTTATTATTTTATTTATCCATTTGCTATGAAACTTTGACTTTTTTGCACACTTCCATGTAGTTTTCTGGCATAATTGTTTTTAAACATATCACTCATTGGATTCTTAAATAGTCATTTTTACTGAGATCGTTGCAACGCACGACCGGGTCTGCTAGTAAGCTTATAAATATATTATTTATTTACTGATCCAGCTAAGACTATAAAAAGTTCTCGAAAACCCTCCAGTCAGCAATGATTCTGGTTAAAATGATTGCTCCTTGATCAAACTCGTTGCATACGATTTTAATTACACTCATTGAGAAACAATGAAGCCAAATACTTCCAAAATTTAAGCAGGCTTCATTTCGAAATTCTAAGCGTAACGGACCCAGCGGTGGACATCGTTCGCCATTTAAAACCTTCTCTTGTATTATTTTTACGGCCCCATCTTCCCTGCTCTAACCGACACCATTAAACGTACTAATTTCGTCGGTATGACGTCAATACTATCCGCCATATTGAACAATTCTAACGGTCTTTATAATTATGGTCCAATCTTCATGAAATTTGTTACGCGGGGACTCAACACTAACTGAAATCCTACTTGTCCTCTGCATCGCAAGCATTTTGATAGTTTACAATAAAGCAGGGATTTTAAAAAATCCGTCCCGTGGGCTGCAAGTGGATTTATGTAGCCCGCAAATCAGCTTACAAAACATGTACTTGTAATGTTCGTGAAATTCAGTCAGCTAGTACACATACATATATATACATATTGTGAAAGATTTGGTCACACACTTGTTAACTTATTAATCAATCACTAAACTCCAAGTCAGACTGTACAAATAAATCATGTTTCATTCTTTAATTTAGAAACACTCATCCCTAACTAAATTCGTGTTCCTATATCTGCCCTATCCATATCTCAGTCTGCCCGTGTCTCAGTCTCCCACTGAGTCCGTCCTTTAATACCCGTCAGTCTCTCATAAGACACGGTCAAGCTTGTTTCACGTAACCAATCTCTTGCGAGACTACCACCCCCTCCAACTCTCACCGTCCGAAGGTAAAAGGTCAATCATGTAGTACCTCCCATTAGATAAGACGGTGGTAGGTGGGTTTACGTAATCTATCACTGGTCACTAATTCATTACCCGATTCGCTCTGACTGACCATACATGACACCTGGGCTAGACGTATGGTCCACCCCGTCACATTTGCGCCTTTGGACACTCGCCAGACCCCGTGGCGCCAAAAACGTTACCCGCCAGACCTGCCTATCAGGTCATCCGCCATAAATTCCCCACAATATATATATATATACAACTTTTGAACAATAACCCATAATGCAATTGGTATCTCTTTTTGTAACCAGAATTTGTGGTATTCGTGTTCAAACATTGGTTTAATTAGGTTCCTCATGTGTGGATAATTCAATAAGTTGCTCCTGTATTAGCATTGATTCATCTACATCTGGGATCTGAGTTTGTCTCCGAGCAAAAGGGTTCAACACTCAGTCGGGAATATCCAAGTGAAGAATGTCTTCAAATCTTTGGTTCAGGTCTGCAAGAAGAGCCGCTAAGTGTTGACATTAGGCAAAAAAAATCTTCATTTCTCTTTGCAATTTCGAGAGATTTTGAATCTGAGGACATTCTCTTCATCCCAAGTTTTGTTTATACAAAAAAGTTGTGTAACAAACGCAGATATTACGCTTTTAATTTTGATTAAATTTAATTGGTCACCTTGTAGTTTCCAATTAGTTTCTTTAAATTTGGCAAATAAATATGTCATATGAACTATGTGATTTTTTGAGTTAATTAAATTTTGTCTCAAATCATTGTCTTTGCCTTCAGGAATTCCAGCACTGAATAAGAGAGCATAAAATCGATTTAAACATAAACTTTTAGCTAACAAACGTACTTCTGCGTGAAGTAGTAAACGATTATAGTCTTCATCATTTTCCAAACAAAGTTTAGCAATTATTGAAGGCATTCCTTTTGATTTTATTAACTGCTCCATTTACATTATCTAGTGATCGATGCAAAACTTCACTAAGATTTTTGCAACTAAATTCTGTCGATGAATGACACAATGCACTGAACATACATTTGGTACAGCTTGTTTTAAGTGTGCCAGAAAGCCTTGTGGCGATAAAATATGTGTTTCCTGTACTTTGGTTCGTGGTTTAGGGATAATTGATAATGATTATAATAAATACCTTCTCGCCTACAAGGATACAACTTTAGTGATCTCACAATTGATGACAACAAACAAGAATAGTGTAAAGTTAAACGAAATATAAGTTTATTTACACTATGTACATTATATTGAGAAATAATCATTAATTGATATATATTAAAGTTATCTGACTTATTCGAAACTTTCTCTGATTCTACACAATGAATTTTAAACTAATCCAAATCTCTCATGATTAAGGGCTAAAGAAAGCTTTTATCAATTCCCTATAACAATGATATCATCATTAGGCTTCTGCCCTTATACTAATGTTCAATTGTATGGTACTTAAAATTAAATCCTCGTGTCCTTGCGAGGCGCTATAGTTGATACATCAACTGATCTCCTTGAGGAGTAGTTCTGGTCCGTACTCGGTGATGCTGAACCGCGGGTCAGGCTGATTCCACTGTTGAGTTATTGCAGATGACTCTGTGGTGCTGGTCCTTTGGAGCAGGCTGACTCCACTGTTGAGTAACTGCAAACGACTTTGTGGTGCTGATCCTTGGAACAGGCTGATCCCCTGTTGAGTGACGGTGTAAATAACTTCCTGCTGGACTTCACTGCATCAACACAAGATAACCTCTTGAAGAGTTTGAATGTTCACCTATGTTTATAAGTGACCTCTGAAAACGAGGAGTTTTCAGGCTTCGATCAGCACGAGTGTACTCGTGGCTAATCGGCTTCGATCCTCACCTGGGAATGGCGGATCGGCATCAGCCGGGTACGGGTATGTACACCGCTGGGTGTAGAGGGTCTATTATGACCGTCTCTGGACTTGTTGGGTGGGTGATCCTCAGGGCTTACCAGGGTGGTTTTGTCCTTGGCCTGATGGACACTGTTGCAATATTCTCATCTGGCACCGGTCGTAGATGATGAATGAATCTTGGCTTTCCAGTAACCAGGGACCAGATTCTATAAAACAAGGTATAAACTTTAGTAGTTTATCCGTATTAACTATTAGTTGTCCCTCATTTGACATCCGAGCCTTCAAAGCAAGGTGTCAAACGGGAATCAAAGTATTCATAAGATAGTACAAGACAATGGTAAATAATACATCAAATCATTATTATTAAGATCGTATATTATCCCTTGTTAATAATAAAATAGCAATAATCTCAACGTTCATATATATGCATTACTGATGCACACATATTGAACAATAGTTAATCTTTTAATTGAGTTAATCCATTGACAAATGAAAACTGGTGTCGTATTATATACAACGATAATAAATACAAAATACCTAACAGCATTCTTATGGTTATTTAACCCATTCAAATAAATTCAACAGATAACTGATTAAGCATTTAATTATTAAATTATTAATTTGGCATACAACAATATTATGACAGTGTATTTAGTCGATAATTGAGGTCGTTCTTACTTTATCTGGATTTCGGAATGTTTGGTTCCTTGATGATTACAATCTGAGTAAATACACAACAGTTGATTCCATCACCTCCATAGGACAATATGGAGAATGGTTCCTCGCTCACATTCCTTAGACGACGTGTTTCATTTAATTTGCGTTGATTGGATGATCAAACATCAACAGTTAATATGCGTATTCAACTATACAGCCTCACCGCGCGAAATGGTGCGCCTATAGAGATATTTCCTTTTCTTGTTTATTATTTGCTGTGCATTGAGGAATTGCGCGTTCATAAATTTCGTCACAAGCCTCGGTATCTTCCTACAATTGCCGGAGCACCATCAGTAGCAAGAGAAATGATATTAGTCAAAGGTATAGCTTTTTCATTGAAAAATCTCTTTTAATTCAGTAAAGAACGCCTCACCTTTCATGTCCTTTTCCAAGCATTTAGCAAACAACAGGTCTTGGCAAAATTGATCTTCTTTTTACAAAGTTTTACACAAGCTAAAAGTAAAGCCTCATTTCCTGGTAAAGTGGACTCGTCAAGTTGTAGAGAAAATTCAGACGTTTTTTAAGTACTCAACATAAAGAATTTTCAACACACTGAGCCATTTTGCTAATCCTTCTTTGGACTGAATTATTGGTCAGTGGAATTGTTTTTTGTGATGTTGAAAGCTGGTTTGTGCAACACAGTGCTTATCCCCTCACTAACAGCTGCTAAAATAAGTTCTTCACTAATCTAGTTGGGCTTTCCAGACTTTGTAATCATTAAAGAAATATTGTAGTACGCACGCAGTCCATCGTCATTTAGTCATCGTGCTTAGATGTTGTCCTTATGAGTTGTTGAAATGATGGTTTTTTCAAATATGTGTCTTGGACTGCTTCAAAAAACATTAAATCGTTATCGTTCTTATCACTAAGGATTTTATTAAATGTTCCTCATGCTTGGAAGGTTTCTTAGACTCATTCTACAAAGTTTGATTATACAGAAGACACATCGGTCAAATGTTATTTCCTTGTTTATTGTAGGCAAGTTATGCATTTTGCAGCATAAACTATTTTTAATTTTTAGTGTCTCACTGCGCCGTCTAAAACTTTTAAAATAAAAAGGGGGATGCGGGTGAGATTTCTATGTTTCAATATATTAGGATTTTTAAAGAAACTTTTTAAATGTTAACAATATTTTTAAAAATATATATATTGTCGGGAATTTAGTGCGGTTAGGGCTCTAGAGAATGTTTGGTCCTTTGAGGTGCGGCGGGACTAACGGGTGAGTCCAGAGGGCCAGATGTGCGAAATGTAACGTTCAGATGTTACCTCGCTTAAATTGGGAATCAAGGGACATGGAAGCCGCGTTGATTTTTTAAAGACGAGAACTGAGCAGGCTGACCATAAATCTAGCTCGGTTGTTAGACAGTCCCATCGACTCGGCCGTAACTGTTTGATGAAAGGAGCCGACAATTGAGAACGGGTCGAAGCAGCGGACGAGGGAAGGGGATTAATGACCAGAGATAGATTACGTCAAACCAAACCCACCCCGTCTTATCTGGGGGGTGGAGGGTTCAAGATGATTGACAGTTGACTTTCGGACAATGGGAATTAGGGGGCGGAGACTGACGGGTATTAGGGGGAAACACACAGAGGCAAACAGGTACACACACAAAGACAGAGTTAGGAACACAGACGAATAGTGAAAAGATGGAGTAGCCATAGTTAGAGAAAAGAATTTAGGAAATAAACATAGATTTTAGTTGTTCACGAGTCTTTGAGTTAGTGTTTGAATAATAAGTAACCAAGACTGTGTACTGTGTGGAGATATAGAGTGAAAGAAATAGAGATAGTAAACACAAGAACAACCAAGGTTATTTACAATAGATAATTCAAATCAAACTAACTGATGAAGGCATCAGTCGAAACGTTTACTGTTGTTTTAGTTTAAAATTAAAGCTCAAGTTTATTGTTTTCATTACACAATTAGATTTTATTTAAAAGATTTATCGCACACACTCATACACGCACGCACATACCCCCACCCCACACACACACAAATCAAATTGACGTATTTTAAAATATTATAGCAGTACAAATATTTAGGCATATTTTTCTGCTTTAGTTTTCACAGATAGGGCGCCACAAGCTTCTAACTTATTGTTTGGATCCAGGAGACCCCCCCTCTGATTTCATTTTCCCCTGATTAGATCCAGGAGACCACCCCTCTGATTTCATTTTCTCCTGCTTAGGTCCAGGAGACCCCTCTCTGATTTCAATTTTTTCATGGTTAGGTCCAGGAGACTCCCCCTCTCTGATTTCATTTTCTCCTGCTTAGGTCCAGGAGACGTCCACCTCTGATTTCATTTTCTCCTGCTTAGGTCCAGGAGACGTCCACCTCTGATTTCATTTTCTCCTGCTTAGGTCCAGGAGACCTCCACCTCTGATTTCATTTTCTCCCGCTCAGGTCCAGGAGACCCTACCCTCTGATTTCATTTTCCCCTGATTAGATCCAGGAGACCCCCCCCTCTGATTTCATTTTCTCCTGCTTAGGTCCAGGAGACGTCCACCTCTGATTTCATTTTCTCCTGCTCAGGTCCAGGAGACCCCTCTCTGATTTCAATTTTTTCATGGTTAGGTCCAGGAGACTCCCCCTCTCTGATTTCATTTTCTCCTGCTTGGGTCCAGGAGACCCTACCCTCTGATTTCATTTTCTCCTGCTTAGGATCAGGAGACCCCCACCTTAGGTCCAGGAGACCCTACCCCAACAAGATAATAATAAATCATGTGCAAAATTCATAATCGTTATGTAACGTGCGAGCCAAGAAAATATCAATGATAGTTATAAAGATAAATCATGTTCGGAGTGTCTCATTAATCTATTATAAACCGTAGCGTGGCACTATTGAATACTGATGCGTCAATATAACATACCCAAAGTACTCTTTAAGAAGTGAAAAATTATCAGGTAAAAATAAGTCATTAAAATTCTTTAACTTCAAAAATTGATGTTGTTATTAATGGAAAAAGTTATATAAAAATGTGTTCGCTTATCTCCCTTGAAGTAAAAGTTCATCTCTCAAATCTGACTTTTCTATTATTGTTTTTCTTAATTCTTTTTACAAATATATATGTTATATAAATTATAAATAGTTATATATTTTTAAAATATATCTTTTCTTCAGAGAGGATACAATGCAACCAAGGCTTTTCTACAATATTATGTTGCTCGAAATAAGGCAACATGTGTAAAGAAGGAAATGGAGCAGCAACTTAAGAGACCCAAGAGTGTATATGACAATTATACAAGCTCACTTTAAGTGGGAACTCTAAGTGAGGAAACTGCATGTAAGTAGTAAGGAATTTTTAAATAAATTCACGTTATTCGGTCCATTTTTAAAATGTATCACTTTTATTAAGCCAATTTATCTGGTTGTTATAGAGGCGCAATCACGAATACGTTTATATTGTGTCCACGCGCCCATGTACTGAACTGTCCCTTAACCCGACGCTGGGTCGTTGGGGCACCATTTTGAGATGCACACTATCTCATGCCATGTGTCACGGTTCAGAGCTGCCTACTGGGAATCGCTAAATGACAGGCCGGTCCACTCTTTGATGTCGTCCTCCCATCTCTTCATTGGTATGTCTCTTTTTTTTATTCCCTGAACTGTGCCTTGCGATATCGTTTTTGAGAGACCTCCAGATCTTGTCACGTGTCCGTACCATCGTTATTTCCTCTTTCTAATTGAGGTGAGAATGTCCTCATAAGGGGCCAATGACAGCACTTATTTTATCGCGGACCGCTTCGTTCGTGATGTGCGCCATGTAGGAGATGTTTAGTACCTTTTGAAAACATCTCATCTCTAGCGCATTAATTCTTTTTTGGAGGTCTGCGTTGAAGGTCCATGTACAGTGGCGCCAAATTGTTACTTAATAGATACGCCAAAAAGTAAAATAAGATTGCAAGGTTATGGATTATGATAATGTTATTGCAAAAATTCTCCCAATCTAATTACACTGTTCACAAAACATTTTGCTTTCACCGAAAAAAAATCCGCACTCTCTTTCTTCAGGTACTTGTAAACTTATTTCTTTCTTTCTTCTTTTTTTTTCTTTTTTTTTTTTTTTCTTATCTTTGTGCATAATTTGAAAGTATAAACTCGTTTTCGTCCTTAAATATATGCGGTGGGAAAAATGTGAAAATTCCGTAAGTAGCGTCTTAAAAACGGCGGACTAGACGCTTAGGGGCCGTCCATAAATGACGTCATTTTCCAAAAATAAAAGGAAAGGGGTCATGCATTGGTGACGGTGTGTGACGAGGAAGGGGGTTTTCAAAAATGTTTAGTAACAACAATAGCGGGCTACTTTAAAATAAAAGTTTCACTTAAATATTTGAATGCTTACAAATTTGATGATTTTTCAATGACTTCACACATATTATAATATTACATTGATTACCTAAATGACAAAAAAATTGGGTTGAAACATGCTAATTTTCAATTAGAAAAAAAGTTTTTAAAGAAAGGGGGGGGGGGGTAAAAATGTGCCAAAATGACGTGATGTCATTTATGGACGGCCCATTAGAAGCTAGATAAACCAGAACACTGATAGGATAATACTAGTAAGACATAAAGTAATGGTAATTTCAATGAACTTCTCCCACACGGTAGCGGTTCATTTCAAAATAACTAAGATCATAGATATTTCTAGCCTCAATCAAGAGGAAATCAACAAAGATTGTATAGACACGTTGTTAGATCTCAAGTCTCGCAAAACAACAAAATGTAAGGCACAGTCAAGGGAGGAAGAAAAAAGAGAAAGGTAAAAGAAGTGATGGGAGGACGTATGGACTGGTCAGTCGTTGATTGACTCCCAAAGGCCAGCACAGGACCGGGACAAATGGCGTGAATTAGTGGACAGTCTCAGTGGCGTAGCTAGGAATTTGTAGGGTTTTGGGGTCCCTGGGGATTAACCTCTTTGAGTCTCCCACATACATGGCAGTAGCGTAATATTTAATTTTTTTGTTTAAAATTTCGGACGCTAATTTGCGGCCCCCTTCAAGTGGGGACCCGGAGGGCGGGCTTTCCAATTGTGTCTCCCCTTCCCCTCCCATAGCTACGAAACTTGACTGTCTGCAGATTTTGCCCCAAACACGTGTTGAGATAGGCAAGGAGTTTTAAAGTTTTAAAAAGATACTTTGAACCAAAGCAGTTTTCATAGCAAGCAGTGAGTTCAACAACTGAAAAATGAGCGTACCGTATTTACTTACTTCAAGGTCTTGTTTTCAGCGATCTTTCTTATCTTCGTGATGAAATAGAAACGGTAAAACCAGATTTTGAATACGTAATTTAAATTTTTTATTACAGTATAATCATAAAAACCAGGGTTAAGTCTATGAGTGGGTCACGTAATATTAGTTATATCATTTTGCTTTTCTTAATCCCGTTTGTTTTTTGTTTTTTATTTAAACCTTCTTTTCTTTTCAACTTTTTTTTTTCAAATGTGATGTGAATTTTTAAATGTAAAATGACAATTACAAATACATGTTTATTATGTGTAATTCATTTTTTTTCCTTTCAGATTGTAATTGGAGGTAGGGACTTGTTACTCGTGGCTCTGAGTCCACCAGCTCCGAATGGGCACCAAACACTAATTAGGGCACAAAGGTGGATGCGTAATGCGTGGAACACTACCAGCCGTGGCCTGTGAACGCTGTGTCACATGCAGACAGACCGGCATGGTCTGTGGACGCAATAATCTTCTGTAATGAATGAGCGACTGTATAGATAAGACAAATACTAACATTAAAAATGTAATAAACAAATGTGATAAGACGGGCGACGCTGACAATTTTAGAGTTTGTCTCTGTGCTCAAAACATCCTCGTTACGCCCCTTTATCGACTCAACTAGTCTAATGAATATTAAAGTTGGAGTAATTATTTTCCCAGACACTTTTCTCTTTCATCAAAATGATTGTTGCAATAGTTTTAGTGTTATTTTACCCTGTAGATACATGTTTAAGTTGTTATTTTACCCAGGAGATTCATGTTTTAATGTGATATTACCCAGTATATACATGTTTTAGTGTTATATTACCCAGTTGATACATGTTTAATGTTATTTTACCCAGTAGATACATGTTTTAGTGTTAGATTACCCAGTTGATACATGTTTTAATGCTATTTTACCCAGTAGATACATGTTTTAGTGTTAGATTACCCAGTAGATACATGTTTTACTGTTATTTTACCCAGTAGATACATGTTATAATGGTATATTACCCAGTTGATACATGTTTTACTGTTATATTACCCAGTAGATACATGTTTTAGTGTTATTTTACCCAGTAGGTACATGTTTTAGTGTTATATTACCCAGTTGATACATGTTTTACTGTTATATTACCCAGTAGGTATATGTTTTAGTGTTATTTTACCCAGTAGATACATGTTTTAATGTTATATTACCCAGTTGATACATGTTTTAGTGTTATTTTACCCAGTAGATACATGTTTTAATGTTATATTACCCAGTAGATACATGTTTTAATGTTATATTACCCAGTTGATACATGTTTTAATGTTATTTTACCCAGTAGATACATGTTTTAATGTTATTTTACCCAGTAGATACATGTTTAAGTTGTTTTTTTACCCTGTAGATTCATGTTTTAGTGTTATTTTACCTAGTAGATTCATGTTTAATGTTATTTTACCCAGTTAATACATGTTTTAAAGGAGCTTTAGTCTTATTTTACACATTAGATACATGTTTTAGTTGTTATATTAGCTAGAAGATACATGTTTTAGTGTTATTTTACCCAGTTGATACAAATTTTAATGAATTTTAGTACTTTCTGTATAAATAAAATATTTAATTAATAAAGTTCTCAGCTTTGATTATATTATATGTTAAAAATCCTGAGCACTTTAATTTTTGTAACTTCTTGTTTCAGATCTCATATCTTCTTGTCTCAGATCTCATTTCTTCTTGTCTCAGATCTCATATCTTCTTGTCTCAGATCTCATATCTTGTTTCAGATCTCATATCTTCTTGTCTCAGATCTCATATCTTCTTGTCTCAGATCTCATTTCTTCTTGTCTCAGATCTCATATCTTCTTGTCTCAGATCTCATATCTTCTTGTCTCAGATCTCATATCTTCTTGTCTCAGATCTCATATCTTCTTTTCTCAGATCATATAGCTTCTTGTCTCAGATCTCATATCTTCTTGTCTCAGATCTCATATCTTCTTGTCTCTGATCTCATATCTTCTTGTCTCAGATCTCATATCTTGTCTCAGATCTCATATCTTATTCTCTCGGATCTCATATCTTTTTGTCTCAGATCTCATATCTTGTCTCAGATCTCATATCTTATTGTCTCAGATCTCATATCTTCTTGTTTCAGATCTCATATCTTGTCTCAGATCTCATATCTTATTGTCTCAGATCTCATATCTTCTTGTCTTGAAGTTTCGAGCTTAGTTTTACTCGTAAATACTTAGTCCGTTCCAAGCGCGACCCGTCATAACCGCCCCGACATAACGGTCCTGGACAAAACGTCCTCGACATAATAGTCCCGATCAAACGGCCCCAGACAAATTGTTAAATTCAAAATTAACATTTCTTTTTGCATTAAAACTTTAGTAAACTATTTTACCCTTTTAAAATTGTAAAATTATTTTTTAAGATGTTATGACATCAACAAACAATCGTGACTTTGTACCATAACGAGCAAGATTTATTCAGGGCAGGGCTGGTCTTAGAAATTGCGGGGCACTATGCGGGGCACTTTGCGGGGCACTATACGGGCACTTTTCGTGGGGCACTATGCGAGGCACTATACGGGGCACTTTTCGCGGGGTACTATACGGGGCACTTTTCGCGGGGCATTATGTGGGGCACTATGTGGGGCACTTAGCTTGGGCACTATTTGGGGCACTTTGCGGGGCACTACACGGGGCACTATGCGGGGCCTTTTGTATGGCACTATGTGGGACACTATGTGGGGCACTTTGCGGGGCACTGTATAGGGCACTTTTTGCGGGGCACTATGTGGAGCACTTTGCTTGGGCACTATGTGGGGAACTTTGCGGGGCACTTTGCCGGACACTTTGTGGGGCACTTTGCTTGGGCACTATGTGGGGCACTGTGAGGGGTAATATGCGGGGCCTTTTGCAGGGCACTATGTGGGGCACTATGTGGGGCCTTTTGTGGGGCACTATG